>JABSTQ010003652.1:0-26342 GCA_013358835.2 Ixodes persulcatus
TCCGTTTCAGACACCAGATGGCGCGCGGCTCGCGACGTGGTTTAACGCGCTAATTCTAGGTGGCGCCAGTATAAAAGAGTGAAAAGGCTCGCGTTAGCCGCTGCGTGAAATAAATCCCCGAAACGTGTCGTGTGACGCTCCTCTCCGGCGGAAAGAAGTTTCTCCCTCCCTCGCACGCGCTTGGTGGCTTGGTATGTCTCTGGTCAGTCAGCTCAGTGTGCATTGCCTCGAACGTAAGTGATAATACGCGCGGTGGCCGGGTCCGGCCTCTGCGCTGTGTGATGCAGTGCGTGGCGCTCGTTACTGTTCGGAGGTAAAAATATAAATGTCGGTCCCCTTTTTTACGACCCTCGTTTCCATAGCTTGGGTTTTTATCTCAAGTGACGTACAGTACCGCCTTTTAGAAATCGTATACTTTGCGGTGAGCTATTGAGAGTCATGTTGGCATTTTATTTTGGTCAGCACTACACGCTGAATGAAGACCTTGGGAGGCGACGTAAATATGTGTTGCACCCCAAATTGTGTCCCAGGTGCGCAGTGACAATTGGAAATGGTATTGAAGGCGTGCGACCGTCGGTTGGTAATTGCGTGCGTTAGATTCACTTATTCAGTCTAACCATTTTTGCCAATGTCTTATCTGTTTCGACAAATGACATGGTCGCGTCTATTGAAAACCTGAGGTAGACTGCACCTACGGAGTGTGCGGGCTTTGGATAAATTTGCTTCGTTTATGTGAATTAATAACTGTTTTCTTTTTTCCGTACTCGGTGCTATGCAAAAATCGCGAGCCTCGCACGGTCGCGGCTTGAGGACCACCTTCGCTACTCTCGCTGACAAAACCATCCGGGGTGGAACACGATGGCTCTATCTCACCAGAAACCTCAACGTGTGAACCTTCCACACACTGTCGCTTACGAGTATTCTCAATTAGGGACTTCTAAAGCTTTCGCTTGCCGTAGAAAGCCTGCTTTCGACCCATGACGCCAGAGGCGAACGCAACACTTCCGAGCGGCAAAACTTCGAACGCACCAAACGCCAAGCTCCCCTGCGTTGAACTGAACCGCGTCCGCTGTCGCTCGAACGAAAGAAGATCGCGTATGAATGCAAAAAAATGTGTGCACCAAACTACACAAACTACGGACAGAGACCGCCATCTAGCGCGAGGAGAACAAAATGCAAAACACACCAAAAATAGTTTGGCTTTCTTTCCCGGAAGAAAGTTGTTTTCGGAAATATCGCTGTAGTTCCGAAACGGATTAATTTACACTAATTATCTTTATACCAATCGATCCCGTAATAATTTTTAGAGGCATTGGCGCAAACGCAACTGTTTTTTTTTAATTTATAGATTATGTAAAACGTTAAACCCAAAAGTGTCAAAACTACCGTTTTAAGTCGATTTACGATAAAAAAAAAAAAAAAACATTTGTACTAGATACTGAGAGATATAATCTGCGCCAATGCATCAATTAAGTATTAATCTCTTTATAGCAAAAGTTTCAAGAAAATACAAAGAGCAGTTCTCATGTAGGAAGTTTTTGAAAACGTCACAAATCTACATGTATTCTCTATGGCGCTTGGAGGTACTATGCCCTCTTAAGTCATTTTGCACTGCGTTGAATTCTGTATTGGTGTTCATGAGTTTTCCAAGATTCTTGCTGGGGTTTTTGATGTTTGAGCGGTCAACATTGATGCGGATCGCCACTAGGTGCTGTATGTGATTGAAATAAAACGATGCGTATTCGTGAACTTGTTTTCTGTGTGATCGATTCAGTGCTAAAATATGTGTATAATTGCACATCAAAATACTCCTTGAAAACGTTCACAACGCCCTCAGCCGGCGCTGAGAGGCATTATGGGACACGCTGTCGGAAACGACGGACGGATGGAGATTTCTTGCTCTCTTGTGGCATGATGTAGCCGAAGAAAAGAGGGAGGCGAAGCGAGGCAGCGCGTGGCCTTCTGGGGTTGGGAAACTCACTCTTGAAACCTGGGCCGCTAGCGTCCACCGAGACTGAAAGGTAGCGCGAACCATTGTCTGAAATGGGGAAGAGAACTTTCTCCTGACCCGTGCCATTTCAAAATCTCAAAAGTTCTCTTGCCCCTCGCATGAATTGGATCGGGCGTGACACGTGACCGTTGCCTTCCCATGATCCCGCGCGATTCGCTGGTCTGCTAGAAACCAACGGTATCACTGGGCGAGGCGTAGCGGTGGCTGCGTTGCTTACAACCCGGCCATTTTTTTTTTCTTTTTTTTAGGACTTAGGACTTTTTAGGACTTTTTAGGACTTTTTAGGACAACGCAATGCCATCATGCTGTGCTAAGGATTGCACAAACAGCATTGCGAAAGAAAACCGTTTTTGCCGTCCCGACGGGAAAAGAAAATCTTCAGCGAAGAAGACAATTGAGTTTTAATAAATCGTTTTGGCTCTACCGCTACGCTATACGCTTGAGCGACAAACTACTGCGCATGCGTGCTGCTAGCGGAAACATTGCGGAGCTGCGGAGACTAGCGGAGGCGCACTATCGGACCAAAATAGCGAGGTGCGTAGCGCGGCGTGCTAGCGTGGGTCTCGTGAGAACGAGACTTGGCGAGATAAGGGCTGGGAAAGCAAGCGAGGGACGCAATTCAAGATGGCCGCCACGCCGCGCCAGTCCGGTCTGTGTTCTTCGTGGGATCCTGACATTTCGGTGTAGGGCGTTTTGGTGCTGTCTTTTCGGTACACGGACTTTTAGGTGCACGGACACTTCGGTGTACAGAGCGCGACACTGTTAGCGCGAACAAGCGATCACCAGTTTTCCAGTTTTTCTCTTTAAAACCAAGGGATGTCATCCAAGTTATTATTGCTACGGAAAGAGCTCATTTAGTTTTATAATGTAAGTGATAACATTTCGTGCTCGCTAATACTATTTAGAATTAAAATGCGAAAATGCGCCGATGTCGTGTTCGCGCTAACAGTGTCGCGATGTGTACATACATTTCGGTTCACGGAAAATCAAAATCACGAGTTTTTTTTTTCCTCTAAACATTTAAAGCACTATTTTAGCTAAACAAATTTTTGTTCGCACTTTGTAACTTTTTAGACTTGGTCATGTATTTACGGTCGCTTACTGATATACCACCTAAGTGACTATGTTAGGCGCAGTATCACCCTGCGTGAGGATTGGAGACGTTGGACATTATGGTTCGTTTGTCGGTGTGTCTTTTCCAACGTACGCACTAGTCGCATCACTTCTTGTTTACACGTTGGGTCGATACAGACGTTCTCGGCGCCTTCTGTAAAGGTGTGGGCTTTATTATTAGTAATCTGAGTAGAAAAGCCCCAACAGCAAGCTCGAGATTGTTGAAAATTATCCGAGACATGTGATGCGACTATAGTGCGTACGTTGGAAAAGAGACACCGACAAAGGAACCAAAATGTCCAACGTCTCCAATCCTCCCGCTGAATGGTACTGCGCGTAACAAAGTCACTTAGGGGGTATATCAGTAAGCCACCATAAATGGATGACCAAGCCTAAAAAATTATAAAGTGCGAAAAAAAAGATTTTTAGCTAAAATAGTGCTTATTACGTTTAGAGAAAACAAAAAAAGAAAACTCGTGATTTAGATTTTTTCGTTCACCGAAATGTCCGCGCATCGAAAGGTTCCACACCGAAAAGTCCGCACACCGAAAAGTCCGCGCACCGAAAAGTCCGCACCGAAACGCTCTACACCTAAAAGTTCTAGGCCCCCAACCCCCCCCCCCCCCCCACCCCCCTTTAAGAAGTATCATCAGCCCACGTCCACGTCTCTCGCACGTTTAAAGATAATATTAATAACAATAGTTATTTGCACATAAAAACGACATCCTGGGTGGCGTGCAAGGCTGTACAGAAAGATGAAATCCCGCACGCAAGTCACCTGTCAGCGCGCCCCTGCGCTGCCTCAACTCGAATGTCCATGTCGGGTGTCAACCACTGCTTATTCGCTGCTTCCCTATCCCCAAAGTTTCGATCTAACTTCCGGCACAAACAGTCCGCTAACGAGAATCCCCACCGGCCCCAACTGGAACTTCCTCCAACATTCTCATTTTTAAGTATACGGCTTGGGAGTCTCCCCTGCATTGTTTGACGTCGAAAGTGACTAGGGTTTTTTGCCGATCTTCGTTTAAACTGACAATTTTGCTGTTACAATAAGCTGCCGGTGTCAAATCGCCGACGCATCTTCTGCTTACACGAACCCGCTAGTGGAAAGTCACGTGGCGCAAAGCCCATAGCTGGTTGAAGTATAATATTTAGCTTTTACAACGTTCAGGCGTGAACAGGGGCCAGGCCCCACGCTGTTCTTTGTGTGTGTGCGGGGTGGGCGCGCTTGGGCGGAAACATCAATAATGAACCAACTAGGCCAACTTTACGCCTTATTCCAGTTCATTTATTTTACATTGGGCCCTTTTATGTGTTCTGCAGCGTTGTGTTCGTTCAATTCTCGTTCTGGTCTCTTGTTTTTGTCGCGCTGTTTCCAAGTTTGCATTAATAAACGATCAAACACAAAAACAAAACGCAGACAGCTGGTTATCATTTGAGCCCGTTCGTGTTTCGAGCTTCTCACAAGATCCTTTCTCAAACCGGCTTTCTCGGTGGGGCCCACCGCCTTTGGTCTTCTCTCGTTACATCTTTCGCGTTTCATCCTCCAAGAATAAAATAAATAAATTAGATGCACTTCGAGGTGACGGCGTCATGGCTTGGTCACCGCATATGCCCGAAGAAGCTTCTTCGAGTCCGTCCCTCCCTCCTCCGAACTGGCCTACACTCATGCGCTCACATACACACCCACTCGCTCTTTGGTCCCCCGGTTTGGATACGTCCGTTCTGCTCCTGAAACGTGCAGCGAAGGTCAGGACACGCTTGTTGGGTTGTCCCGAAGTGGTCGCAGGCGCTGGGCAATAAAACGCCCGAACTGCGTCCTTGTGGCAAAGCACGGCTTCTGTACCTCCCTTCTCCCTAGCCGCGGGAGAATGCACTCAGAGTGCCCCCCCCCCCCACCACTGTCTTGCTAGGAACACTGCGCTGTCGCGTTTTCCACGAATTCCTTTTCTTTCCCTGGCTAGCACTCCCTCCGTGGCGAACCCGCATCTACTATGGCCGTGTTAGAAGAGCGGATATAATTGCATTGCCCTTCTTCCGCCATATCTTTTTTTTTTCGCCAAATGGTAAAAATGTAACAAGAGCTAGCTCACATGGCGCGTTTTTTTAGGCGGCTAGACGCGTGTCCCAGCTTGGCGTGTGTTTGTCGTTATGTCCGGGTTCCTTGAGAAGTACAACATAATCTCGCCGCATCAATACGGGTTCGTAGCTGGTCGTGGTACTACTCACCTTCTTGAGACTTTTTCTGACATGGTACACTCGTCCTTTGACAACAACATGTATACGTGCGCCATCTTCATTGATGTTGCCAAGGCATTCGACACCGTTAACCACACCATCCTTTTAGACAAGCTTCGTAGGGTGGGCTTTCGTGGTCCGTTTCATGATTTACTAAAAAGTTTTCTCACGAACCGTTCCCAAGTTGTATCAATAGATAACGTCCGCAGTTCTCATGCTTCCTTAACCTCCGGTGTTCCACAGGGCTCCATTTTGTCTCCACTATTATTTAACATTTTTGTAAACGATATTTCAACAGTAATGACCACTTCCAATATATTGCAATACGCGGATGATACTCTTATATTTTCACGGCACCTAATATACCAGCGTGCAATAGAAATGCTTCAAGCAGATGTAACTAAAATAATGGACTGGTTCTTAGTAAATAAGCTACGTGTAAATGCTTCCAAAACCAAGCCGATATGCTTTCACAATCCATTAAAAAATTTAAGTTTGACTTCTCCGCTGTTCCTACATAACTCCAGCTGCTCATGTGATAATTGTAAGCCTGTTGAATATGTTGACTCAGTAAAATACCTAGGCCTTAACTTTGACTGTGATCTTTCGTGGAACACACACATGACTTATATATGCCAACGATTGAGAACTGTTTCTTGTTTGCTTTACCATATAAAAGGATTTCTGCCATTGTCACTTAAAAAGAGCATTACGCACGCGTTAGCCTACAGCATGCTCAGATACGGCATCACGGTATTTTTTAACTGTCCTCAGTTCTGGCATCTAAGAGTTGATCGTATTTTAAAAGGAATTTTGAAAAGTGTCGCATATAGTAAAGATTTCCAATTTAGTGATAACTTGTTTGCCTCTCTCGAGTTACCTTGTTTTCACTCCATATTTCTCCAAACTGTTATCTGGCGACACTTCTGGAGAAGTGACTTCAAGGTGTCGCCAAGTCCACTTCGTGATCTGAGATCTGCTCCGCGTTTTCAAACTCCGCGGGTAAGGACACATTACGGTGAAAGTATTCGCTCATTTTATGTCCCAAAAATATTTAATGAAGTCCCAGATCCTTTGCTTCTCCTTACTTCAAAGAAGACATTAAAACAATTTTTGAGGAGCTCGTTCTCCGACGTGTATAGACAGTGAACTTTACTGCTTTTAACTCTTATTTCTTTGTTCTTACATATCGCTAATTCCCTCGTGTCATGCTTTTTTTTTTGTTTTTTACTGAAGCATTTTATTGACCCTATGCATTTTATTTTTTGTGTGAACAATCCCTGAGTGAATTTGTCTGACTCAGCAAGATACATTCGTGTCTTCACTACGATATTTCCTGTTGCATTTTTGTGTGGTTTCGTGCGCGAAAGTGTGTGCCACTCAGTGTTCTTTTTTTTATGACCCATCTTCAAGCTACATACAAACCCGACTAAAACACCAACTCTGACTTTCGCCTGTACCCTGATGAAACATTGAAATGTGTGCGTGTGTTTTTTTCCTATGTGCACGTGATGCGAGTACCGTGCGAATATCCGGTCTGCCACAACAAATGCTGGATCTGGTCCTACAAGCCTCTGCTGCTTTGACCAGACCCGACACTCAAGTGTTTATATTTGCAATGTTGAATAAATATTTATTATTATTATTATTATTATTATTATTATTATTATTCCCATTGTTGCAAGGTCCGTGGCGAAAACTACAGTCCTACGGTGGCGAAAACCGTGGAGAAAATCCAAACGCTCCTTGCAACTAGTGAACACGGACGTTCACTGGTCGTTGCCTTCTGGACGCAGCGGGAGACGCGATGCCTGGACGCAAGATATCTGGCTCCACCAGATACGTCGGAAAGCGCAAAAAAACGCTGCGTTTTGTCACGGCACTGGAAGAAACGTCAAAGCGCATTTTCGAAAAAATAATGGATTAACTACTAAATTACAAAATAATGTAACGGATTACAAGTAATCCCGTTACTTGTAACGGATTACTTCCATGTCTATGTGCTACACGTATAATTAATTTTAGACACATCACGGCGAAGAATCAGTGCAATATCGCAGGCATTTGATGATGTGATTATCGCGTCGCGACCGTAAATGTATTGTCTAGAGCTGCTACTCGCCAGTTTGAATGGAGCTTAAAGAGCTATAAAACCGCACCAAATCTACGAGCAGAATATACCACAAATCAAGTTTTGTCACGACGTCATTTTGAAAATGCATACGTAAAGAAAAACAAGTAGTGTAACCACGACGTCCGTGCGCTGAATGGTCGTAGCTCTTTGTCCAAAAATCAGCGGAAGGTTAAAAAAAAAACGCCTTGATTCTGTGAACACTACATAAACGTCGACCGTTGATACTATTTCTTTTTCTACAAATGAAGCTCGCTCACAATTAAATGTGACACAAATATCTTTACAATATCAATAAGGAATATGCGGAATATAAATGAGGATGATCACTGATCACTCAGCGCGAAGAAAAGAAGCCCTAACCGATTATGTTTTTTTAATAAGACTGCCGTGATTTTTATTGTCTTTTTACTGCATCTAAACTTGTGGGTTCAGGTACGTTTAGGACTTTACTTGTCCCAGCAGAACCACTTAACCGCTGGGGGCGCTAACAATAATGAAGCAGTCAATAGTTGTAATGTGATCCTCCGGGTGTACCCACGCCGAACAACAAAGGCAAGTGACATGCTTCGGGAAGGAGCGGTACACGGAGCGGTGTGCTGGGTGGACGGGAAGTAAGCCGAAAAAAAAAACGGCTTAAAAAAGGGGGAGGGGGCGGGGGAATGGAAGGTGCAGGATGATTCCCTTTACGCGCTGGGTTGAAAGAAGGGCAAAAGCTATGCTCTTGTGAGAGTGCCTGTGTCATCCTTCGCGTGGCCACACTCCATCACTTGCCTACGGGTAAGAAATGTATTCACGTGGCCGAAGATAACGCAGTGATTTGTCCAGACATGTTGTAACTTCCATTCCTCTGTCAGCTTCAAAGCAAAGCTGGTATTTGTTTTATTTCTATCCGCAAGTGAGCTTAGAAAGCGTTCGTCATCAGGTCGACTCGTCTTTCCATGTAGATACGGGCGAAAAGACGTTTGCAACGCGACAAAACCTTTACTTATTTCGTGGGGAGCAGAGATTATCGGAACATTGTGATGCTAGGAAAAAAACTGAAGGTGTAGGCTTTAGTATTGTAAATCTTTGTGGGGAGGGGCCCAACAGCAATAAGCTTGAGATTGTTGAAAGTTACCTGAGATATGTGATGCAACCAGTGCGTACGTTGGAATAGAGACACCGACAAATGAACCATAAAGCCCAACGTCTCCATACCTCACATAGGATGATACTGCACCTAACAAAGTCACTTCGGTGGTATATCAGTGAGTGGTCGTAAATGGTTGACCAATCCTAAAAAAATGATAAAGTTCGAAAAAATAAATTTCTAGCTAAAATAGTGCTTATTAAGTTTAGAGAAAACTGCACTGAAATGTCCGTGCACTGAAAAGTTCGTGCAAGAAGATGTCCGCGCATCGAAAAGTCCCTCACCGAATAGTCCGTACACCGATAAGTCCGTGCACCGAAAATTCCGCACCGAAACGTCCAACACCGGAACGCCCTACACCGAAAAGTCCTAGACCCGTGCTTCGCGATCGTGGTTCTGAGGGGTCGGTTATATCTTGCTGCTGCGAGAAGTAGCCGCGACAAAGCCGTTCCACGACTGCAACAGGTAGCAATTTATGGCTAACATCAAGGAGGTTCTACAGAATAGGAGGGGGCACGTTGCAATATTTGTGAAGCCTAGTCATAAGTTGAAACGATTTTGTGGCGAACGTGACCGTAGATCTTTCTGGCAATGGACCTCTTGGCGAATATGTGCTGCCACCTAAACACGCGACTGGGTTCGAGGCCAAGTGACTATAGTAGGTTACAAGTCAAGAAGGTAGCGGCAAATGCCCCTCAAAGAGAATCATATATCCCTCCGCCACCTCCGCATCCAATAGCGTCCCATCGTTTCCGTGACGTTGCGGCCATCGCGCGAGGAGGGTCGTGCCTTTCTGTACATATTTGCTTTATCTCTCGACTTTGACTTAGCATTGTGGAAGTCACGAGAGGGAGATTAAGTCTTCCCCCTTCCGATGGAAACAAAGACGACTTTCGGGGATTAGCTTCCCCCTCCGATTGATACAAAGGCTGCTTTCAGGGACTCGGTTCCTTCTCCGATGAATACAAAGGTCGCTTTCTTAAAAAGTGGGGGTCGGAGACAAGTTGGCACCACTCTGTGGCCATTATCTATCCATTGAAGCGGAACAAGGAGCGTTTCCAGTGAACTCTTCTTTCGATTGCGGAGGGATTTGAAACCGGCGCACCACGCTTGTGGGAGGAGCTTCTCCTACCTTCTTAACTTGTAACCGACTATAGAAAACAAGGCGCGCGGAAGCCCTCTCCCACCCGTTCCACACCCAAAATGTCAGCTACATCCTGTTCACTCATTGAGGCGCTGTGACCTAGATACGGCTCCCCCAAACTCGCCTTTGTCCCCATCGTACTGGTACTGAAACCATTTACTCTCTAACCGATGTTTCTGCAAAAGGTCCATTGGTGCGCATGACATGTCACGTGCAAGATGGATAGTTGATTGTAGAAGGATTCCTTCCATTCTTGCGCGCGCTCGGCCCGGTAGGTTTTATCAGATCGAAGTCTAGACGTGAAGCAAGCAAGCAAACAAGTGGTTGAGGCGGATCAAGAGCAGACGAAACACCGCTGCTGGTATATGGGACCTGTGCACGGGACGATCAGGGCAATCGCCACAATCGCAACAGAGAAAACGAAAGCCTGGCGTCGCCGGGATGCTAATTTCCGCCGGCTACGGGATGGGCGCTTGCAGCGTGGTTGGCTGCAGCATTCGGACTGGCTTTTCTTCGGCGGGGGTTACCTTTTACCGGTAAGGCCTGGGCGTATTACACACACATAGTTTTACGATAACAGGAATCGGTCAACAATTCTCTTATGGTGAATTCGGGTGGTCAGTCGTCGGCAACTTATTTTGTCAAAAAAATTTCAATTGTGTTCGCGTGGTCAGTTTCCGGGCGGCGCGCACCGTTCGTGTGGTGGTTCTCTGGCAAACACCGGCAACTTTCCGGCGCTTTTTCCGCCCGAGCTCCAAACGGCCGGGCGAGCATTCGCCAGACTGTATCTGGTGTCGTCACTTCCGAAATGGGAGAGAAGGCTACTGAGAAAAAATGAACGAAAGAACAAAACTGATCTGAGGTCCCTTCACCAGTCACTACTCGAGTCAATCCAAGCCGCTGGGACATGGGTGACGGCGGCGACAGCCTCTCGCTAGCGGTGTCGCGCGGGCAAGAGGCGAAGTAAACTGCCACCGTCTGGCGTTTCGTGTTCGGGTGCTGAGGGTCACGTGGTGTGTCGCCGGCGCGTTTCTGGTTGCCGGTTCCGCCGGCTCGGTCTCGCCGGCAATTGACCACCCGAATTCGCCGTTAGATTTCCGACGGTCGCTGAACTGCGGAAACGATGAATTTTGGCCGTTGGTCGCGGCGGTGGCTGGACCCCATCAAGGTGGAGCGTGATGCGCTCCGTGCCCTTCCAATAGTCAATAAAACATTTCCGAATATCGAGTCAAGTTGAGCTGTTTCGTTGTGTCACGAGCGCAATAAAACGTCCCAGTGAACTACCTGCATAGCGGCCGCAACGAAAAGAAAAAGCCAAACGTATTGTAGTGTGATATAACATGAGAGCGATGAAAGCGCAGCTATCATTTGCAGCTGAGCGCAAAAATCATCGCCGTAAAAATGCGCAAGTATTGGTCCAACCTGTCGGGTTGACCTAGTTACGCAATCATGTGTGTATATAATTTATTCTTGCTTTGACCACTGTAGTAATTAGTGGCCAGGAGATCAAAAAGAATACTCCCCGCAGATGCACGGTACATTACCCAAAACACACCAACAGGCAATCGTTACAGCGCTGGCGTTCCAGGTTGAATACTATCGTTTTCAAGATGGTAACGATCGGTAGAAAACATAATGCATTTACTTTACAGTTGAGGGTACATAACGAAGCGCAGCAGCCGTAGAATTGGTCGGCTGGGCGTGGGCCAGAGTTTGCAGTTGTGATGACTGATAAATAAAACCCACCAGCACCACGCTCCCTGCTACCCGCAACCATCAACAACGCGATGGTCGCGTGCTGTCGTCACGTTGGCCCGATAAGTGAGGAGGGTAAAAAGGAAAATGAGAAAGAGCATGGCTTATGGAGGCTACATGGCTGACGTCATGCCCCCTCCCCCTCCTCCCCCTCTAATATCTTTGGCAAACATGCTAAATACGGCCACAAAAAAAAGAAAAGCTTCGCAGTTTGTGGTGTTGCGAGCGAAGGGTGCGGCCTCCTGCTCGGCCGCTTTGTCGTGAGGGCAAAACTGTCGAAGGAAGCGAGCGAGCAAGAGGATATGAGGGATTTCCGTGGTGCTTCATTTTCGGAGAACAACACAACAGGAGAGCCACGGTAATTGTCATTTATTTATGGAGATTTTTCTCGGTGGCTTTGGCGCTTGACTGATATCGGATTGGTTTCGACAGCTGAGTCCTCCAGTTGTATTCAATTATAAACATAATAGTCATTTACTTACAAAAGAAGCAACGATTAGCACGTTATTCAATAAAGAACAAAATATTCTCTTAAGCGAACGACATTAATAAAATTATTGGGAAGAATTGCTTTAGAATTTTGCTTTACACGAGTCTATTATAGTGTGCGAAAGAGCCGCTAATGGCTTTACGTAAGCTCTCGTAACGCTGTAGTACGTAGAGGGTTGCGAACGTCCTACTAAAGCTTAAAATGGTGGTTCCACTACGCTACATAGAGCGGAGGTCGTAGCGGCTAGCGCGGCGGTAGTGACTGAACGATATACTAAATCACTCGAGTGGCTCAACCGGATCGGCCGGGAAAGTTTCGACTGCCTCCGAGGGGACTTTGCCAGGTAAGTCATTGTAAATCTCTGAATCGTATTACCTGCCTCTTTCGGTCTCGCCGATGAAAATCGACTAATAGGAGCATGAGACGAGATAAACATGGAACAAAATTTCCGGCACGAAGAACGTTGGCACGTCTTTTCCCGCGTATTTAATAATGAAAGCTGACTCGCTCGCTCTTAGCTCGCTTGCATTGAGTCGGCCAAATTAAGAACAATTCGTGAGAGACTGTGGTGTCACTAAAATAAAGAGGATTTTAGTGTTACCAGGAACATATTGCGTTAGTGAAAGAAGAGTCACCAACGATCGAGCAACTCGCACTTTTGTTGTGCAACATATTTCCGCGATCGGTGCTTCACAAGAGGCAACCAAAAATATGCAATGCTGCATTTATTTATTTAGGATCACTTCACGAACAATCAGTTTGAGCCAGTGATCTTGACAAAGAATGGCCTCAGGAAACTCAAGCCATTTACAACTCCTTCCATTTTTTCGCACCGACATCTTCCGAATGTGCAATATTTTGCCTTGTAACAATATATATTTTCTTGTCTTTATCTTTGTATGTGATTTGTCATCTGTGATTAATAAAACATTAATTATTGACAATGAAAAAAATGTTTATTGTCTTCTTAAGGCTTTGCTATAAGATCTGTCTCTCTCTTCATTTGTAACTCATGCAGTAAGGCACGCCCGCGGGTGTGCGGCAAAGCTTATATGCCTTGCAAGTGAACTCAATGGCGTACCTTGCGCTAGAGGACGTCAAAACAATATCTCGAAACAGAGTAAGAATGAAAAAGGGCCTCGCTAATAAATGGGCGAAATGAGAAATGCACTGCCATGGCAACCGAGCACGCTTTTTTTTAAATTTTAACTGAGGCAATACAGTGAGTGTATTTGGTGGGTAGTCATATGCACGAGGAGCGTAAATAGCAGTCGTCGCATGTGCACAGTCTTAGGTAGTATTCGACGTTTATAAAATGTGTACGAAGTAAACCAAGCTGCTGGTTTGGCAAAACGAGCGGTATTGCTTAAAATTACCGAAAAGCCCTGGTTTTGCACTCGTCGTGGTGTCGTTGATTTGCCTAACTCGAGTGATGCCGAGTCTGCAAATGCACTTTGTTCAAGAAAATGAAAAGTTTTAGCAGAACGTACGCTATGAACTGCGAGTGTTGCGGGCGCGTGCCCAATCCATGCTCAAAGGGACGGCACGAACTCCCGCTAGCAACGCAGTCCTCCTACGAACCTCTTTACACTCAGGGAAATGTGCAGTCTATCGTGTGCCTTCTCCGGCCTGCTCTCAGCTCTTGTTGCAATACACGGGTAAACAAAATATATTTTTGCAGTGCATGCCGATGTCCCAAAATATTCAAGACTACATTGGCATTTTTTTAATGTTCTGTGTTTAGCGGAATCGTAGAAAGCTTGTCTTCACACCCGAGCGATTTCAACTCTGCTCGCGTTATTATAATTGCTGATCCAGACGCCTTCACGTGCTTTAGAGCTCCAATAAATGTGCACAAACACTAGTTTCTTCAAGTTAGAAAGCAAAGCTGTCTTCATATTTAAAAGAAAAGAAAAAGTACTCTGTTCCGCCGTATGAAATTGCATACAAGTACGACCCGGCACGCAGGCGCACGCCCCTTGTGGGCCTCGCCCAGACATGGTGGCGGGGGGCGTGGCGCGGAAGGAGGGCAAGGAGGATAGTTTTCGAAGGAAAGGAATAAAACGCGGGGAGAGGAGGAATTAAACTAAGTTCGATAACAGCTAAACCCTTTAGCGATGAGTTGAAATATGAAAGTTGCTTCATATGGCTATCTGCTAGTCACTGAATGTTCCCAGAGTTCGAAACTCCCAGGCTCAAAGTGCCAAGCTGGCGGCTCAATTTTTTTTCTTTACTGTGGATACAGTTGCCTAGAGAGGGGTAGTTGGTCTACTCGGCCACGAAACCGGTCTTGGCGAGGGGACCCGCAAACGTGGAAAGAAAACAGAGGATAGCGGTAGCGCTGTAGTCGACTGTCCCTTAACAATAGACAGTTTTAGTATAGCGTTGCTGGCTCTTAAGTAGGCAATACGCAATAATATAGCCTGCGCTAAAAACGACCTGATCGGACCGAGTTTAGTTCTGCGTTACGTTTCCGAGTGAACACCTCGCATGATATTAGTTAAATTTGCCGGAGCCGTAGAATTCCGCGTGCATATAAAGCCATCATGCTCCTCACAAATAAAAAAAATGCAAATGATAACGTGAGAAATCCTTTTATTTCAAATTAAACCAAGCCGCAGCTGCCTCGTCAAGCGGAATTTTCTTCAGGGTACAGAGGCTGCGAGTACTAGTGCGTAGCCAAATTCGATCACGGAGTCTCCGCCAATCGTCCCGTGGAAACGGCGCCCTTCATCAATGCTATCGCGGAATGAAATCCGTGACCAACTGATGTACAGTGCATAGCGACCACTTCGGCGATTTCTTGAAGTTTGTCCGTCGGCGATGAACTGTGCGAATAGGCTTAGCGTTGAGCAGATCGCAGCGTTGACGCGCATTGCCAGCGGTGAACATTTTCACTGTGCACTCCTTCAGCTGCACGGCGATCTGATTCGACCGTGGTAGGTCCCGGACTGAATTGCCGAGCTGAACACCGCACAATTTCACGTAACACTGTACTTCCCGAATACCCTGTCGCCCTTACTGCGCCAGTCGAGGTAACTGCCATCATAAAACTGGTGCGCTCGTTGGGCCCGAGATCTCTCGAGAGCTTCCCGCCAAGCCCGCTAGCCCGCAACGCTAGATCCCCAGCGTTGCGTGCGTACGCAATACGCTAGCTCTTCTATTGCGTTCTGCGCATGCGCGCTCCCAACCCGCAATTTCCTTGCATACGCAAAGCTCTAGAGTACGGTCCACTAAAACTCTCTAATATCGCTGGCCGTGAACTGCCAGCGTGTAGCGGTCGCTCCGACTTCGCGGCCTTTCATTTAATGTAAGGAGCATCCGCTTTCTGACGGTGCGAACATGTTGTGCATACACTACTATGAACCCCGAGATGAAACATTAATACAAAAACGGTCAAGGCAAACGCAGCTGGGGGTTTATACCACAAAGTGTGAGTGGATACACATTCCGGCAAAAAGTAGAAAGAAAAAACACGTCCCAAAGCTCAGAGTGTTTACAGGCAATAGTCCGGCTTGTTAATCCTCTCTAAGGTTCACCACACCACTTAGACGGAAAATGGGCACGGAAATGCCCAAAAAGAAAACATCCCCCAACAGTACAAGCGCTATTCCTTCTTTTGACTGAAACCGCGTAATTTTCTTCTCACTACAGTCCGCTTAACATAAAACCGGATGTCAGGGCAATGAAGAGAAATGAATAAACTTAAAATAAACTAAACCAACGAGTATGCCTTCCGTAAAACGGGACGTACACAAAAATAACACGGTTCAATATGTTCGGTAAGGCACTTCCGCCACGCAATTGATTCTTTAGACAGATTGAGTGATCTGACTCTGAGGAATTCGTCTTTCCATATTAAGAAGGGAAATATCACTTCGGTGTCATATCGTTGGAAGGGGAACGGAAGGACAAGTTCATGACCGCGCTGCAGGCCGACTAATCTGGTTATTGTTAGCGGTACCGAAGGATGCAAAAACTATAACGAAAAAGCACTAACTGCTCTCTCAAAATGGAAAAGAAATGTATATAAATATATAAATATATATATATATATATATATATATAATATATAATATATATATATATATATATTCTGGTAGCAAAACGGGAATTCTGTGCAATTTTGGGCAACGATGAAAAACCTTCCACTTGGAAAGGGATACAGTTTATGGACAGCGATAAAGAATTGCGCTCGTCTTATGAAAAGCATGCAAGAAAAATTTGATTTATGCTTAGCGCCCACTCAGAGCTCGTCAGAGTAGCTGTCTGTCATTCGTAGGCAATGCACGAAAACGTACTTGTATTCATTGTGTCTGAGGTTTACATAGCAATCAAACGAGCGATTATAATGTCAGCTGGCTACAGTTTGAAGTTCAAGTAGAAAAGCCCCCAAAGTGTTTCAAAGTTAAATAGTGTGCTTCCGTGATTCTCTGGTTTCTCCTGCAAGTAAGAAAAAAGCTTTTCTGCAAATTTTTTTCGGAATACTGCTTTTAAAACGGACTTCCGGATGAGATGGATAACACCGTTTTAGTTCGAACATAAACAGGGATGTAACAAAAATGTAAGGTTCCGTCACTGGGCTGCGTTCCGGAGTTGTTTACAAGATTCGGTGTGGTCCCGACATGTTCATGTGTTATGACCGCTTCACAGAACAAAAGCGGGAATGTTAAAATTAGACTCTTAGTTCCGAACTTGCGGATCAAGGTAATTTACATTGCCCTCTTTTGAAACAAAAACTCCAGCTTTCCGTGAGGCTTTTTTTTTTTCGATGTGCTTTTACTCTTATTAATTTCCAGATTTAAAGGGGCCATGAAACAAATAAAAATTTGGTTTGGGGCTAGTTGGTACATATCGATTAAAAGATAAAAGGCGTGACTAAGGTGGTTTATGAGATTTCTTTTAGTTGCGGCCAAGTTTACATCGGTCAGAACGGTCGATGCCTTAATGAAAGAGCCCGGGAACACAAGCTAGCCGGACGCAATAATTCGGCTGAGCATCTTGCTGAGCACTGCAAACGATGCGGGTGTGAACCTGTGTTAGAGCGCACGAGGTTTATTTAGAGAGGGAAGGAGAAGATAGAAAGGGGATTAATCCAAGCTTTCGGTATACACAAAGCGGCTGACAAACGCGTAAGCAGCCATCCCTTTACATGCTAAACAAAGAAATTGTGTTTCTTGAGGGCTGCGTGTGATGAGCGATAGGAATCTTTATCTGTTGCATGTGTTTAGGCGATGGGGATCGACAGTCTGACAATGTTTCGTGTTTTATTAAATCAGTTGGACACTGACCTTTGTCCGTGTCGTACGTGGTTCTTTTTTTGTCCTGTTCTGTTCGCGCCTTTTATTCTTTTAATCGACATAAAATGAATTTTGGGCTGGGGTAAATGTTTTTACAATGGGTGTTTACTGTACGCATATCGTTTAGTAGGCCAAAATAAAGAGGGTAGAAAGTCAAAAGCCAGCTTTTCGGTACGAACATTTGAACATATAGGGGACTATTTTGTACCTCGTTTCCCTTGAAAGCTCTCCGCCTTTTCACTGTGATACATCTGCCGTACTCAGAGCTTGTCAACGCTACCCAAAGCACGTCAGTGGTACCCAAGGCACGTCAGCGGTACCCAAAGCACGTCAGCCGACACGAGCTCACACATTGGACATGAGAACTTCGTTATGCGCTCCTCAACAAATATTTTGATTCGCGTTCGTGGTCAATGAGAGCCCTGACGGAACTTATTATCACTTGCGAATGAGAAGTTATATGGTCTGCTCAAAAAGCATGGTGAAAGCTTCGAGTCATCGCACCGGTGCAAAAGCATGTCACGACCACGTGATTTCTCAATCCGCTTTTGAGTTGAGGATTAAAGCTAAGGAGGAATGAAAAATAATTTCATGACTCCTTTAAGCGGATTACAATATGAATATAAATGCAAAGGGGGGGGGGTATAACGTGAGTGGGATGCTCTGCTAATCTTTGAGGATGTCACTTTCAGCTGGGTCATTGGGTGGTTATTTTTTGTCTCAGCGGCACGGTAGCGAGATAGTGCTCATAACGGCGTGGAAGCTGCTATCGCACCACTTACCCAATTAGAGAACCACAAGCAGCAGTAAAGCATGTGAATAATAGGCAGTTTCATGATACTCCTCAAACATATGATTTCAGAACAATTCTTTAAAAAAAATGCCATTAAAACGGCGGTCGTCGCACAGAGCTTCGCATAAGTCAACGGAGCGGTGCTGGTGGGGCCAGAGAACTCCAGAACAAGGCGGCGGTGGCGCCCTCTACTAGCCTCCACAGAAAGAGTAACTTCTTCGGCCAGCATCTGGACTCTGGTTTCCATGCGCTTTTAGAAAGCTTGTTTTTTGTATAAAAACAAACGGGAAAAAACTTTTTTTGTAAGAACTTTTTGGAGATTGGTACAAAATAGCAGGCACGTGATGGTTTTTAAAATTTATATTTTACAAAGTTTCGCGGCGCAATTAATATTGTTTTTATACAACCATGTCTCACCGGTGATTTCAGGTAGCACGTTCCGACCTGGGCGCGTGCTGACTTCTGTAGGAATTCACGGCACGCCCGCTCGGGAGGCGGGGATGCCGAGATTGCCAATTAAAGCCAAAATAAAAGAGTAACAGTTGACGATATAGAATGCGATACTCCAGAACCAGTTGGGGCAGCTGTGTAGTATCCTTAGTGGCCGAGGCGGGAGAAATGGCGGCGTTGCGATCGCCGTTAGTTCGTTTCTGCTGTACGGATCGGTGCCACTTCTTCGAGGAATGTTCTATGGCAGTATACTGAGTTCTAGTAACGTTGGCATTACTACTGTCCCGCGATGAGGTGCCCGGAATAGTTGCCAAAAGGCTGCCCAACTGTTTTCTCATTGTTGCGAGACAAGTGAGGAACACCCGCAAAACTATGCCACGCAGCTGTGGCATAGCAGGCTCTAGCAACAAAAGCGAGACATTGTTGCCCCGATCATAGGGAAGCACTGTCGCGAGGAGCGCTGCCTCGTCATGCAGTGCAAATGTTGAGAAGATGCATACGGCAATAGTTGGCAAAAACTGGTGTACAGCTGCAGTCCCGTTGTGGCGCGCTACGTCTGCCGAATAAGTTTGGGCAACAGTCAACCAACAATGGTGCCCAGTGTTTCCGCGACAATTCCTCGAAACATCTATCCCAACCTAGCGCAAAACTGTTGTGTCGTACGGTTTGAACACTTTTGGAAGGCAATGTTTGGCGACTGCATTGTGGCAGTATAAATGCAATTTGTTTTTGAATCTGCCACGGGAACAGTTTTCTGGCTGTAAAAATGGACGTTACGATGACTGTTTGCAAGCTTGGTTTTCCGAAAGCAAAAAAAAGTTACGTTGCCACAACATTCGGGAATGAAAGGGCCCGACGCTCCCACAACATTAGTCAAATAGTAGCAAGACAGCAGTTCTTGCGTCTCGCAAATGCAAAAGTGACGTTGTTGGCGGACCTTGTGTTGCGTGATAACGTTTCGCCTACAGCTGCGCTGATCTTTACCGGAATGTTTAGCAACATCAGGACAGCACACATTTCGCTGGGTAAAAGCAATGCTTCGGTAACTGTTGCGAGCATGAAACAGTCAACGGTTGACTGACACAGTTGCCACAGTGCTTTAGCAGCGGACACTTTTGCAGTGTTACGACTGCTGCTACAACAATGTTGCGCGATTGCAATAAAACTGTTTTTATGTTGCGAAACGTTGTTGCGCCGACTGTCTCTACAACATAAATTGTTACCTGTGCCTTGGACAGCGCGTGATCATAGTGGACCTCTAAATTACATTACAGGAGTTGCTCCTTATTTGTTTTACCAGAAACCACAGCAAGGGCTCACGGTGTAATGAACGCCGTCCTGGCGACTCACAGGCGTCCAAGTGACCTTCCAAGAAGCCAGAAGATATGGGAAAACGTCCTGGCATTTCTACGTTCCAGGGATCCATTGGGTTCCAGAAAGCCCAAGGACAAGCGTCCGCGGCGAGAGGAAAGTCCTGGTCAGCGACCTTCTAAGAGGCCCACCGACGTGGGAAGAAGACCAGCCACTCGGCCTTCCAAGAATCCCACAGTGGCCCACGAGGTCAATGCATCCTTTCCCGCACTAAACCGGCGGACCCCTAATGTCGAACGCCCCGCACCCAGTTACCTCCCCTTCGGAAGAGGAAGCCGCTGCAATCATGAATGCGCACAAAACCGACCCCGCCGACCCCTCGGGTGACAAGCGGACACGTCTTTGGGACCGCTAATCTGCATGGTGTTGGTGGCGTGTGTGAGTGGGGACGGGGGTGTGTTGCGGTGTGTGGGGGAGGAGCTGACATAGGTAGCCGAAATCCCTACGTGGGGAATGTAGGGAAGAGCGTCCCGTTAAAAGAAGCAGACTTCTTCGGGACTCCTGTCTTCTGATGCTGTTTTTCGACCTTGTACAAATGTAAAGTAAACCCGTTGTCAAAAGTGGCCCTGCTTCCGAGCTCCTTCTGCCTGATATCCTGGTCGGCGCCTCGCTCCAGCGGAGCCCGACAACAAGGACGACCCCGGAGTTGTTACAACGGCTAAAGGTTCTCTCACGGACGACGCTACAGCTGCTTCAGCACGTCTGCCATTAAAGACGGCGTAAGGTTGCTACATTTGGTAACCCTTTGCAAAAACATTTGTGAAGACGGGGAGTTTAGACTTAGCTTCCCCTCCAGATTAAAAATCTCACTTCTCATGCCCAGAAGGCCGAAAGGAGCCCACTTGCAAGGCGTATGGTAGGGCCACCTGCTAGTCAGCGGAGCAGGTGGGCCTGACATCGACGCGCAAGTGTGAAAGAACAAAGATAAAGGTAAAGAAATACGCGTGCCAGTGGAGAAGGAAAACGTTGGCACTACTTTTGATGGACGTTGTGGGCGTTACTAGTGCCACCGATCCAATCAATCCACGCTCATTTTCCACTCCCAGTATTGAAAGTCATCTCTGGCGCGAAAGGAATGCCTCCAATATAACAAATCCACAGTTAGAGATGCCGGGAACATTTTTTCGATCATCAAGTTCGACGGTCGAACCGACTGAGTCGAAAGGTTCTAAGCGTTTGAACCTTTTGAAAATACTACAGAAACAAGTTTGACAAATTGGAACTTTTGAATATTTTAAGCTCAAATATTCGACTACTCCCAAACTTTCTTAATTCATAGCGACTCGAAATTTGGCAAATTTTTGATCTTTCAAGCCTATCACGTTACCAAATTTGACAGTTTTACAACTTAGAATTTGCGACGTTATATAGTTGGAAAAATTTTGAACTACGGAGCAAATGTTTCTGATAGATAGAATAAACCTTAAACTGAAAGGTTTACACCGTTGAGTGGTGTGGACATTTATACTGAAAGCTTCCTTAGACGATTTTAGCCGGTGCAAACAAGGACTCGCTTTGGGGTGGCCCCGGCGCCTGGGACTTGTGTCCCATACCTGGGATATTTATCTCCGGCTTTCCTCACCGAGGCTCCTCTGTTTAAAATTCTGTCGGTTGCTTCAGGGTAAATTAATGGCCATTGATTTGCTATTCTGTAGGTTTAAAACCTACACGCGGCGCATCTCTGGGGCCTCGTTCATACATAGCCGTATTTGTTTGTAAACATAACTTCCCCAATTTAAGAGTGTAAGTGGCTGGCTCGTTTAAGGGCAGATCATAAAATGGCGCGCAGAAAAAGCAAAGTCAACACACGACGGAAAATTTGGTTGATCAGCGCTTCCTTTCTTCGATATCCATTGTTAAATATTGATTTAGTGGTCAGCTGTATTTAAGATTGGCTAACTTCATGCATTCATACAAGTCCGAGAAACCGGCAATGTGGAACACCTGATGACTGATCTTTCGTAGCCTGATTTGCTGCATTTTCTAACAACCCGGGGTTCCCCTGAGTTCAAACTGGCTGCATGCTCCTCAATCTTGAACTGTCTAGGATTCTGTGCCTGTGTCGTTCACAGTGTCTCTTCAAACTGGCATATTTGACAGGAAATAAAAACTCGGAGCAAATAAAGAATTCGGGAAGCCTTGGTTCCTGTATAATTTGTCGTTTCTTCCTAGCATCGCGGTGAGGTGCTCTTCTAGACTGTGAAATATCAAGTGCAAATTACTAAGAACAGAAGAAGGGGACAAGACACAGCGCTTACTTACAACTGTCAATTTAATAGAACATGTAGAGAAAGACAAGGTAGAAGTGGAAAAGGAGAAGAGATAGCTAGCAAAAGAACTGATTTTCTCAGTTCCAATAAGTAACGAGCAGTACTTGTATTTTAAGTAAGAGAGTCACAGAATTGATGACGCTTTACGACATAAAACATGTGGTATTTTTTTAAAAAAAAAACTTCGTTGCATATGTAATTCTTCATACAATTATTTGCGAAAAAATATATTATACTGCGAAATTAACTTCCGACCGTGAGATTCGAAGACTTCGCCCCTACATTAGACACCTTCTAAGTTTTCGGCCTTTCTTCTCCAAGAAAAAAATAAATAAATGTGAAATTTTTCAATCTTCAATTTTAAAAACAAATTTCACATACTTTTTTTCAAACTTAATATGTAATAAAAGTAATTCTAAGTTCCCAAATACGATATTTGAGAAACCTGGACATCTTTTAACTTTTCGAAATCGAACCTCAGCATAAGGGGCCAACATTTGAAAATCTAATGTTGGCCCCTTACTCACTGCTTACTTTCACCAGTCCCTTACTCACTACGAGTACACTCGGGAGGTCCGTAGCACTTCCGTTACACTCGCACGACGTAGACTTTTTCTAAGTATAAAGTTTTGCAATTAATAAATATACTAAAAAGTGTCACTCTTTAAATTGTGGTTTGTTTTTTAGCTACACTATCATAAAAGAAAAGCATAAGATACGAGATTGTCGGCAGCAGTAAACATCAAAGACGTTTTGTAGATCATCCACTAGAGCATCGCATGGCTAACGGGAGCTCGTACCGTAACTACGAAGCACAGATAAGGACGCACCAACAGGATCTACAATCCGCCGCGCTCAGTTCATTAACACTTTTGAGTAAATGGACAATTTATATGGATATTACAGTCTCGCAGTGAGCTCAATATTGATGCTATGGAATGCTCATCACTACTCTTCGGCATTTTGATGAGAAACGAGTTTTTTGCAGGTTTCTACCAAAACAAAATATCAATCCCTGATCCGCCAGGCATGTGATTACCACTCCCCAGATCACAAGTGTGCCCCAAAACGCCCCCTCCGCGACGTGACTTTGAGGGACAGTGCAGTGAAGACAAACACCTTATTAAAACTTATTTGGGAGTGGTATCTTTTTCAACGCGATTAGGTTTAGGAGCTTGTGTTTCAGAATGTTCGGCGTAGGCGTCAGAGGGACCGGAAAATTCCGGCATGTACCTAGTGACGTCACGCGTGACGTCACTTGTGATATTACGTGTGACATCACAAATGTTTAATTTTCCCGGTAAATTTTGCAGGAAAAAGTTCCACTAAATTTGGCTTGAAAACCTTCGACTACATTTTTAGGGAATGTATTCTGTATAATTTAGAAGGATGACAGGGTCATGACGTAACGTCATGATAGTGATGTCAAGGCCCATGACTTTGCGCGAAAATTTCAGACAACCCACGACGCTCACGTGACATTACGTGACAGGTGACGCTACAGACTAGACCTCGTACAGACGCTTCCACGCCTTCGGAACGAGCGCGGATTTAGATGAGGAGGGCCTGTAAGGAAAAAAAACGAAGATTTGGCAAACGTACTTTTGCCGGTTTCGCCGTGTCCATTGAAGACGAATTGGTGAAGTAGTGCATTTAGAGCCGTCTCGAAAGTTGAAGACACGAAGCCGCTGACGATTGAAAGGCGCTGCGCCTGCGCGGTGAAGGTCGCTGTTGATGCATGGACATCCTTGTCGATAAGCAGGCATTTGCTGATATGTTTGTTTGTAGCACAACGTTCCGTGAAAGACGGAGGATTCGAAAAATGGAAGCAGGAGGGTCTGTACGAAAAAAAACGAAGATTTGGCAAGCGTGCTTTTGCCGGTCTCGCCGTGTTCATTGAGACGAATTGGTGAAGTAGTGGCTTTAGAGCCGTCTCGAAAGTTGAAGACACGAAGCCGCTGAAGATTGAAAGGCGCTGCGCCTGCGCAGTGAAGATCGGTGTTGATGCATGGACATCCTGGTCGATAAGCAGGCATTTGCTGATATGTTCGTTTGCAGCACAAAGTTCCGTGAAAGAAGGACGATTCGAAAAATGGAAGCAGGAGGGCCTGTACGAAAAAGAACAGAGATTGGGCAAACGTGCTTTTGCCGGTCTCGCCGTGTCCATTGAAGACGAATTGGTGAAGTACTGCCTTTAGAGCCGTCTAGAAAGTTGAAGACACGAAGCCGCTGAAGATTGAAAGGCGCTGCGCCTGCGCGGTGAAGATCGGTGTTGATGCATGGACATCCTGGTCGATAAGCAGGCATTTGCTGATATGTTTGTTTGCAGCAAAAGTTCCATGAAAGACGGACGATTAAAAAAATGGAAGCAGGAGGGCCTGTACGGAAAAGAACGCAGATTTGGCAAACGCGCTTCTGCCGGTCTCGCCATGTCCATTGAAGACGAATTGGTGAAGTAGTGCCTTTAGAGCCGTCTCGAAAGTTGAAGACACGAAGCCGCTGAAGATTGAAAGGCGCTGCGCCTGCGTGGTGAAGATCGGTGTTGATGCATAGACATCCTTGTCGATAAGCAGGTATTTGCTGATATGTTTGTTTGCAGCACAAAGTTCTGTGAAAGAGGGACGATTGGAAAAATGGAAGCAGGAGGGCCTGTACGGAAAATAATGGAGATTTGGCAAACGTGCTTTTGCCGGTCTCCCCGTGTCCATTGAAGACAAATTGGTGAAGTAGTGCCTTTAGAGCCGTCTCGAAAGTTAAAGACACGAAGCCGCTGAAGATTGAAAGGCGCTGCGCCTGCGCCGTGAAGATCGTTGTTGATGCATGGACATCCTTGTCGATAAGCAGGCATTTGCTGATATGTTTTTTTGCAGCACAAAGTTCCGTAAAAGACGGACGACTCGAAAAATCGAAGCAGGAGGGCCTGTATGAAAAAAACGAAGATTTGGCAAACGTGTTTTTGCCGGTCTCGCCGTGTCCATTGAAGACGAATTGGTGAAGCAGTGCCTTTGCAGCCGTCTCGAAAGTTGAAGACAAGAAGCCGCTGAAGATTGAAAGGCGCTGCGCCTGCGCCGTGAAGATCGGTATTGATGAATGGACATCCTTGTCGATAAGCAGGCATTTGCTGATATGTTTGTTTGCAGCACAAAGTTCCGTGAAAGACGGACGATTCGAAAAATGGAAGCAGGAGGGCCTGTACGGAAAATAATGGAGATTTGGCAAACGTGCTTTTGCCGGTCTCCCCGTGTCCATTGAAGACAAAGTGGTGAAGAAGTGCCTTTAGAGCCGTCTCGAAAATTGAAGACATCAAGCCGCTGAAGACTGAAAGGCGCTGCGCCTGCGCGTGAAGATCGGTGTTGATGCATGGACATCCTTGTCGATAAGCAGGCATTTGCTGATATGTTTGTTTGCAGCACAAAGTTCTGTGAAAGACGGACGATTCGAAAAATGGAAGCAGAAGGGCCTGTACGAGAAAAAACGAAGATTTGGCAAACGTGCTTTTGCTGGTCTCGCCGTGTCCATTGAAGACGAATTGGTGAAGTAGTGCCTTTAGAGCCGTCTCGAAAATTGAAGACACGAAGCCGCTGAAGATTGAAAGGCGCTGCGCCTGCACGGTGAAGATCGGTGTTGATGCATGAACATCCTTGTCGATAAGCAGGCATTTGCTGATATGTTTGTTTGCAGCACAAAGTTCCGTGAAAGACGGGCGATTCGAAAAATGGAAGCAGGAGGGCCTGTACGAAAAAAACGAAGATTTTGCAAACGTGATTTTGCCGGTCTCGCCGTGTCCATTTAAGACAAATTGCTGAAGTAGTGCCTTTAGGGCCGTCTCGAAAGTTGAAGACACGAAGCCGCTGAAGATCGATAGGCGCTGCGCCTGCGCGGTGAAGATCGGTGTTGATGAATGGATATCCTTGTCGATAAGCAGGCATTTTCTGATATGTTTGTTTGCAGCACAAAGTTCCGTGAAAGACGGACGATTCGAAAAATGGAAGCAGGAGGGCCTGTACGGAAAAGAACGGAGATTTGGCAAACGTGCTTTTGCCGGTCTCGCCGTGTTCATTGAAGTCGAATTGGTGAAGTAGTGCCTTTAGAGCCGTCTCGAAAGTTGAGACCACCGTGAAAGACCGATTCGAAGATGTGAAAA
>JABSTQ010003653.1:0-84785 GCA_013358835.2 Ixodes persulcatus
GTGACGCAGCGCACAAATCTTTACTGATTGGAGACGAATAGAAGCCGAACGCCTTTTTAGAGTACATTCGTGTTATTCCCGGCGAGATTAAACGCCACGCGCTCAGACATACATTCTAAAAAAGGGTGTATTATTACACCCTTTGTCCCATATAATACACCCCAAACTTCAGTTTGAAGTGCAGCACACTGACGTCGATCTGACCATACCAACATTCACGAGAGTTATTATTTAACTTATTAAAATAATTAATGTACGTGTTAATCACACAAAAAATAATCGGGTTTTCTTGGCCCTACTGCAAAACCTCAGTGTTTTTTTTCTGTGGTCTTTGATACTTACTATAGCTATTTAATAAGTTATATCTCACCGTTATCAAGTCCCTCGTAAAATTGGGGCCGTCTGTTCGACTCTAGTGCGCGTACGTCGACCTAAAGTTTTGGGGTGCATTAAATGGGACAAAAGGGTGTAAGGTGATACCCGTTTTTAGAGTGTAGAGCGGAGCTCTGCTTGAACGAGCCAGCTCCGGGCTTGCATGAGGAATAAACCAATAAGGATGGCTATTTGGAATAGTTGGTTTTCCATCATTGTGTAATACGAAAAACAAAAATAACACGTACTACAATAAAGGAAAACTGGACAGGACGCGGCGTAACTTCAAATGAATGGTTTATTTAATTTAAATAGTCTTAAGGAATACAAAAAAAAAACGTTACACTTGGCAAAACAAAAACATATGGCCTGAAAAGAAACCCCCTCAAATACCAGCGTTCTTGGTTCTTGAGATAGTAGAATTCTTTATCGGACAAAAACAAAGAAAGTGCGCTTACGCAACAGTTGTCTGGGTGGAACTAAATCAGAAAGAAAAATTCACGAAGGGTTCCTGATTAAGTTCCACCACGACAACTCTTGTGTAAGTGCACCCTCTTTGTCCTTGTCCGATAATGAATTCTACTATCTGAATTCCAATAAAGCTAGTATGTGAGGCGTGTGTGTTTTTAAACGATATTCTGGTGTTCTGCCAAGCCTTTCAGTTTTTATATGTTTAAAAGTGTTTAATTCAAATAAACCATTCATTCGAAAGGTACGCCACGTCCTCGCCAGTTCTCGCTTCGCTTTCGTCCGTGTTTTGTTGGCGTATTACACCATGAATAGACCGATCACACTAAGCGTTCCACGCATGCGCGACGCCGCCAGAATTGAAGTTTGCAGGAAGCAGACCGGATAGGGAACAACGTAGCTCGGGCCGTCTCGTGCGGGCCCGCAGAAGGGTTCTTGCGCGAGCAGAAAGACTACAGTTCACACGATGCAAGAGGAAAGCGGTAGACCCCTTTCGAAAATCACGCGCCGATTATTAGAATGTCGGAACCTCTGCACAATGGCGGAACACCTGCATCGAGGAACGTGCAATTCATTCCATAAGATAGCGAACATCGGAGCGTGCCAATACTTCGAGCCGACGAGCCAATCAATCAGCCTTGAAAGTGCAACGTCGATGTGCTCATCTGCGCTCATTACCTTTTTCTATTGGTGTTTTTTCTTCAGTTTGCTGCGACGTTCAAATTTTAGTCCACCATTGTGCAGAGATTCCATAGTTGCCAACAGAGGGCAGTATTTTGAAAGGGGTCCATTGCGCAATGAGAGCGGCAGCGAGGGATAGTGAGGGATAACGAGATCAAGGGAAGACTTAGGGGAGCTTTCGAGGTCAGTTGTTTCAACGGGTAACTCCGTAAGAGAGCAACAGAAAACGGGAGAAAGAAAGAAGATTCTATACTCCGTTCACCCTTAACCTGAGACTGGAGCCAGTGCCATGTGCACGAGAGCTCGAGGTCACTGCGTTGAGGCGTTCTTCCGCGGAACGATCACTCACGCTGGAAATTCACGTTTCAAAACCAGGAGAGCGGGCTAGCTCACAGTTGTAACTTTCACTGCAGTCTCACCTTAAAAGTGAACAGAGCATAGATTAGGCCTGTTTACTTTGTCTCGGCGGACTGAGGCAGTTTGAGTTCTTCCTTTTTTGTCCACGAGCTGACGTTGTTGTTTATTTATTTTGTATTCCTCCCTTCTTCGGCGCGCTTCTTTGATTGAGCCATTGTCGAAGTAGGCAGAACACTGTATGCGACTCTGATCTTCTCTATAAAGGGCTCGCTTGTTTCAGGTGTCTCACGCGTTCGCAAAACAATAGCTGTCAGTGCTTTAATAAAACGCTGAGTGTGAAATGTATGAAACGCCTCTAATCTTCAAGTTGCGTTTGGGAGGGAACATAGGAGCTGCGATCGAATGTAGGTTGCCGCTGCCTCGAATTCTTTGTTGCCCCTGCCTTGACCACAATAGTCGGGAAAAGGCGCGATTTTGTTTTTACATGGTTCAAGGGATAATTTTAAAACGTGTGAAATCACTTCCCAAGACGTGCGGTTCAGAATATGCACAGTACGTGCTAACGTTCGTGGTCCTCGGGCACGGTACGTTTCGTCAATGTCCTGGCATTTCACCGCTCCGACAAAAAGGGCGCATCCTAAAGACAAGTGTCAAGAGGAAGAGAACATTTCGCGTCAATGACGATTTGTGCATACCACCTAAAAAGTATAATTTCTACACCACATTTGTTTGCCTTACTTAAAAGGCCTAATTGTTTTCGGTTGTGTTTCCCACACAGGCAGCGGACGGCTTGGGCGTGCAGCGGATGATGACTGGCTTGATATGCATTGGCCTCGAAGAGGGTATCCCGATTCATCCTTTCTTCAAAAACCGGGTCTTCTGGCGACCTGATTTGGTAATCAGCCAGGTATGCTATGAGTGTTACAAATTGCGTTTTATTTTTCGTGTTTTCATATCTCATTGATGTCATACAAAAAATAAAAAAATAAAGGTTTATCTTTAAAGTTCCAGAGGGCGTTTCAACTATCTTATGACACAACTTACAAACAGATAGCTGGTACGTCTCGAATTAACGCGAGATTGCCACGCGCGTCGCCGAGCGAGATCGAGTGTGGCCGAATGGTGACCGCCTTGACTGTCGCGCAGAAGGTCTAGGTTCGATTCCAGAAGCGCAATGTTATTTTATTCATTCTTCCAACTTGGCGTTCTCGTAAATTCGATAACATTGTCGTCTGATTGAGTTCCGAAAGTTCTCCGCGCCGAAAGTTCTACGCCGAATGTTCCAGAAATTCACGCAGGTACCTAAGGGATTACGCATGGCGAGCAGGGTCAGTCTCGCCCCAGAGTTCGATCCTGCTGTTTCGCCGGCATCGATGCCTGCGAAGCTAACCTTTTATGTTAATTTGGGCACAAGCTCGCCCCATTTAACGTTCAGTTCCCCAGTTATTTGCCGCCTCAGCATTTGTCAATCGTGACAATATTGTTCACAGTCGTATTGAGGAAGTTAAGATATTTATTATGATGTGCCAAATTCGCTTATTAACGGAGATTGTGTCGATAACTTTTTTTTAAATATTAATGTGTGCGCGAACTCTTCTATATAAACGTTGTAGATATTCTTGTAAAACAAGCCATTTTGTCGTTTCCATAGGAGTAGCTTTTCGTGTGTCTAATTGCATCGAGGTTTAAACATTTATTAAAATGGCGCAACATAAAACAAAAAGTTTCCACGTGTGACTAAAGGCGTTATTTTTGCAGATCACCTGCGGGCAGTCACGTGCAAATTTTTTTCTTTCCAATCTCTCTCGTACTTTTTTTAGCTTTTTGAAAGCTTAAAAAAGACGATACGCAAAGGCTACCTTAATAGGAATATTTACACAGGAGATGCTTTTCGGGATGAATGTGCCTGACGTCAGTGATCGGCAAAACCCGCGGGACTCCCTCTTCGACTGAAGCATTAACACCACTGGCGGGAAGGCCAGAGGGATATCAGAGTTATCAGACGCATTTAGGGGTCGCACTCTAGAAAACAGGTTTCGGTGGCCGATAACGAAAGTAATAACGTGGATTCGATACGCGATTATTGCAGCAGCGCTCTTAGAAGCAGGAGACGTCGAACTGCTTCCTGCTAAAAGAGAGGTTTTCTCTTGAATCGAGGGATGCAACACAAAGTACGTGGAATCAAAAACCCGTTGTGTGAGGACCCGCGGCGTCCGTAGCCGCGAACAACAGGAGGAGCTGGAAGCGACTGTGAGGGCAAAACTTAGGTAAACGCGCCTTAGCCTTTCACGCGCTAGACTTTACCCGACCCACAGGTTTGCTTACGCATGTTGGGTAAGCGAATTCGGGAGCTTGCTAGGGGCTAGCGCGTGAATACTTCAGGTATGTTTACTTTCGCCTCGCGCACCCTTTCCCCCCGTAAAAGCTGGCGGTCCGAGGTACATGAAAACGCGCCAGAGTGGCGAAGCTTGCCTGTTAACTCACTTCCCAAGATTTTGCGAACACGTATTCGGGAATTGGTTTGGTAGATCGTCAACTGGCAGGTTTTGAGTACACGTGACCCGACCAGCCTGACTGTTGTTTCCATTTTTCATCAAGGTGAATCTTCAATGCGACGGTACTTCTTTGGGGGATCCTGCTCTTCCCGATATCTACTTGGTCATGTACAACATCCGACCAGAATCTTTCACTTTCGGCCTGAGTTGCAGCAAATCTTTTCCCGAGAAGAACGTCGCCAAGTTCAAGGACGCCCTCGAGCAAGCCCTCAAGGAGCTCCGAGTGTGCGTGGACAGATCTCGTTAAAAGGTAGATTGCGCATCGAATGACCCCTGTCACTTCTTATTCCTTTCTTCAAGGAAGTTAGGGAACACCGCGGAAAACGTAGATTTATAAACAAAAACAAAAAAATCAAATAATGGCAGAAAAAGAACGAAAAAAAAGTGATAAGCGGAAATAAAGTGACGAGAACAAGTGATTTGGAGCAAAATTTTTGTTTGTCCTTGTTTTTGTAAATAAATGTACTAGTACTTTACTTCGTGTTGGCGGGTTGCTAGACATTTCCTTTTATGTGGTCGCCTACAGCTTGCATATACCACGTTATCTCGGCCTCGATCTGTAATCGAACTTAAAGGGGCCTGCGAAGCGTTTCTGGCCATATCTTTTTTTTTTTTTTTAAGTTTCATTGCGTTTGTTTGAACCAGTGTGTGGGACTCTATACACCAGTGTTTGCGGTAACGCGTTACAAGTAACGGCATTACCGGTAACGTAGTAACGTACTCATTGCTCTTTAGTACAGTAACGGGTAACCCGTACTTACATTACCTATTTCGAGTAGCGTGTAACGTAGTTACGTTACTCGTTACATATTCTAGTGAGTATTTCGGTGGAACCGTAAAAAAAAGGTAGGGTAATTATGCTAATTTTCTGAATGGAAATAATGGTTCTTGAAGTATGGTGCTTATGCATACCTGCAAAGTCAAAGAAAAGAACGTGTCAGTTCATAATAAAAGAAGTAACGCAACGGTAACGTGCGTTAATCTTTCACAGTAACGGTAACGCGTTCCTTTTATTTTGAGGTAACTTAGGTCAGTAACGCGAACCCTTTATTTGCAACTTCCGGGTAACGTGTTTTGACACTTTTTTTTTCAGTAACGCTATAACACTGCTAGAAACACATTAACAGGCTAGGGCAAAATTTTGAAAAAAATTGATTTTTTGTTTTTTAGAGATTTGGATTTCCCAGTCTTTGCTGAACAATGCTGACTGTGTCATTTGAGCGTGCGCGATATATCTACAGGAAAAATGACCTTTTCCGACACCTAGGTGGTGACCGACCACGCCCCCTTTTACACCTATGCATGATCTGTACCTCTCCTATGTTGTAAAAACAGTAAAAAAACGCAGGTTCTTTCTAGGTTTAGCGGAATGTTTATTGCTCGTCCAGCAAGAGCAAAAAGCTGTCTAGCTTACACATTTTTGCCCCATAAACCCTCAGACACTGCCGATATCACTCGCGACGCGCGTTCTTTTGCTTCTGCTTCGGCGTGCTTCCACGGGCAAGGTAATTTATTGTTTACTTTAAGACTAGATTTTGAATGTTAATCAAATGACGAAGACGAAGAAGGTATTTCAAAAGCGTCGCTTCCAGGGTAGTCGGCACAGGTCAATTTCTCATGCCGCCGAGTCCCCGCAACGTATTCTGATGCCGGACGCAGCGGCTACCACATGTGCGTCTTCTTCGAAGCTGTCGCACTCGGCAGTACGCTTTGAAGAGCTCAAGGCAAGTGTTAGTGACTGCGACTATGAATTGATTGACATCGACCTTCTGTCCTGTACCGTCGCCGAAAGCTGGGTATGTAAAGTGTGCAGTGGGGACTGTAGCTGGTTGAAAAAGCAGCACAAAAAGCGTGCGTCGCCTGCTCCTACTTTCTGAAATGTGAAAAGTGCTGTTGGACACACCGATTTGAGAGACGTCAAAGCGGACAACTTCGGGCCTCTACTTGGTGTTTCACCAGGAGGCTTCACGGTGCAGTGGTTGCGGTACTCTGACCGGCGACGACTTTACTTTGAAGACAGGGCTACACAGCTCGTCACAAAAGAGGCCCGCAAAGCAAGGCAGCAAACAAAGAAACTAAATATTGACTATGGAGGTGACAACCTGGCTGGTGGCTACCGAACTAAAAAATCGGCATGCATTTCTAGAGTGCAAGTGGGTTATAAAGCGCCTTTTTTCACTTCAAAGTCAATTATCTCAAAACATAATATTTTTGCGACGTTTGACCCTTTTTCTCTAAAGCCATAAAACCGTAGAAGCATTATTTTTTTCCACTACTAAGACAACACAAGGGAGAGTCTACTGAACTAGAATTATGGAAATTAATAAAGGCAATTTTGTTTGACAAGCTGTTTATTGTCATTTTGACATTAAAATTGGGAGGGTCCAGTAAAAACAAAAGCAAAAAAAGAAATCAAATATATATAACAATAATTTTAGTTCAGTAAATAGAACAGAGAAAGCTGAATACATTGATACCAACATGAAGCCTCTAACCCTAGCAGATCCCGAGAAAAAGGGTCACATACATAGACTGAAACACATGGGAGGTATAGGGCCTACCCTGTTCCCTTAAAGAAATAAGATCTATTTGGAACATAATACGTGGAACAAGTCCAGAATTTCGACAATATTTTCTACTGTTGATGACGTTATTGGCCTGAACCAGTAGGGAACCGAAACGACAAGAGCGTGAAACAACCATGCGCTACCTTCCCAATTGTTGGAATTAACATTCATTTGTGAAGATATGAACGCCCCACCGATTTCCAGGTGTAGGAAGCAAACATTTTGAGTGAGAATCGCGCGCTTTAAACTATCAAAAGTGTCACGTGCACCTATTTTGCCAGTTCTACCTCTAAAACTTCGTCTTAATTATCCAACGCTCTTGTTATATATTGTCAATGAACGCTCGCGTTTGACAATGAGAGGCGCGCCCTTCAAAGCAGCATTTTGTTTTCGTCGTCCCCTTGCATTGTCCCTTTAAAAGAAAACTGAAAAGGTTCTTGAAAAAAAAAGTTAGAGTATTTTTACATTGTGAATTTGATTATCACGTTCATTTTCCCTGGAGATGTAACTAAACGCGAAAAAGCACGAAAATACTTCCGACCAGTGGTTCGTCATGAAAGGATCTTTCAGCCGCCAAGCGCGTGTCGGTCGCGTGGGCACTGCATGCAAGCTTGCCATGTATATGTTCCCGCACGGACAACAGTCGCGGCCATAGAGTTATTATGATGTACTCTAGAGGTTGAACCGGCGCCGGTGTGCTGCTGCAAATTGATGCAGAGAACAACCAGACGGAAATTGACTTCCGCCAATGCATTTCAAAGTGAAAAAGAGGGTATATTTTCTCCCAACGCTTGATCATAAGAGCAAATATCACGAATAATTCTTAGGTATTATTAGGTAGATTGGAACATTTTTAGTCACGCAGTCAAATAATTTAGTCAGTTACGGCTTTTTTATTTTCAATTCGTGGCGTCAAATCCGGTGCTATAACCGCGTAGTACATGCATTTATGTGCACTGCCGGACACTGTTAGGGTGAACCCGGTGTCGGCGCTTTCCAGCATGGGGAATATCTGTACCAAACGAACGATCGACATGTGGAAAACCAAGAGAGACGGCTAAACACTACGCAGTAACAATTTATCACTAAGTCCGTGTACATGCAAAGGATCAAAACAAAGTGAAAGCCACGAAAGATAGTGCAATTTGCAATCAATAACTACTGCTTATTCTTTCCACTCCTGAATATGTGCGAAGATGCTTGTTCTTCGTTTGAAACAACACGCGGACGCTCGAAATCTTTTAAAATGGAAGAAACCAGACAACAGTTGCCCAAGAAACGCTGCCCGACATAGGAAATATTAAAACGACACCCCTTTCATAGCCCACGTACTTTATTTTTTGTGTTGGGAATGTTTTTTGTTTTTTTTTCCTCTCGGAAAGATGCACGGCAGTCATTTTCATATTGTGTCAGGACGAGGATGTTAGCAATATATACGCACCACCGGAATTCCGGCGAACCTAGAACGCACTCTACGTTCCTTTCGGTTGTTGTTTTGCTTATAACCGTCGCTATTTTTATATACCTGCCATGCAACAGAGGTTAGGGCTTCAAATATAGCTGTTGTTATTTGCGTGTTTTATGGCGCAAGAGCTCAGTCGGCCATACTACGCCAAACTAGGTAAGCTAAAAAACATTGGTGAAAGGACACTAAGACTAGACTAGACGTTTCTCAAAACCAGTAGTTTTGAGATGATATGAGAGGCTGCTCCCCTAGAATTAAAACAGAGTGAAAGAGGATGTTGTATTCGAACAACTCAAAGAAATAGGTCTTGTATTGTTGTTGAAGGCCACAGCAAAAAAAGAGAACACGTAGAAGAGACAACGGTCCTCCACAGTGCTCGTATATTGGTGGTTCCTAACCTAGAAGTAGGTATTAAGGAGTAAGAAACGAGTGGCGAATTCTAAACTGGCCCAGGAGGACTTCGTGAAAACGATTTTTATTATAGGAGGTTTCCCATGTACCAAGGTTTGGTTTGATGGCATGAAGGTTTTTATTATCGGCTATCTTCCGTTCAGATTGCCATAGCCACGGAAGAGAAACTTTTATGGACGTTTTAAGGTCTTGGTAAGGTACGCAGACATTCGATGGTGAAAGGTTTTGTGAAGAGGCGGCTAGTCTATCTGCAGCCTCGTTGGCTTTTTTGTAAATAAAAAAAGACAGATACGCAATGCTGCCTATTCACAAGCGTCTCACGTACAATAGTCTCCAGCCGAACTAAATGGTCTATGGTGGAACGTCCTGATTCCACCCCCATTTATTTACATTCAAAATATTGTGTCGCCCCAGGAAATAAACAAGTCGCTTATTAATCATCCTTTCAAACGTTCTCCCTAAGCAACTACTCAGTGCAATCGGCCTGTAACTTGTAGGAAGTGAAGAATCTTTTCCAGGCTTCAGCAGCGGAATTACTACTGCCTGCCTACATTCGGCGGGGAAGTGTGCATCGTTCCATAGTTCATTGAAATACGTCAAGAGGGCTGTGAGTAACTCCTCCGATAAATGCCGCATCATCTCATAATGTATTCAATCAGGACCGGGGGATGAACGCTTCCGGAATTTTAGAGCCATTCGAAGCTCGACCATTGTAAACGGTTGATTGTTGGGTGCAGAGGCTCCTCTTGCCAAGCTGACTTCAATTCTTTCTGCATCTGCTTTAAACTTAAAAAACGCTGGAGAGTAATGAGAGGAGTTTGAAATGGCTACAAAATGTGTGCCCAACACATCTGCCTGGTCATGTAGCGAGTTTACAGAGGGAAAAAGAGGCACTGTAAAGCAGCGGTATTTGCCTTCGATCTTGTTTTGTCTTTCCCACACTTACTTTGCTGGTAGCAGCTGAGAGAGGACAGATAGCCTCTCCAAGGCTTCCTCTTGGCCTGCTTCCTGGTCCAACGAACTTATGACTTATTTCGCTGAAACTGTATCAAATTCATGAACGTCGGATATGTGCGAAATGTACCCCATGCCTTGCCCTGTTTTGTTTTAGTATTGAAAGAATCATAATTCCTTTACGGTTTACAATCTTTGGGGATGCTAGAGGTGGTCTGAGGTATAGAGCAAGAAGGGGCATTAGTGATTTGTTGTGTTGTGTATGTGGTGCCTTCATCGTGTCTTAAGGACAAGAACATGCAAGGCTTAAGCTGTGCATTTAGGCTGAATAGATTCTAAACTGCCTTTTTCAAGTTTCCAACGTGGGGTACGTTTCATTAGGCTTGGAACAAAAGTCAGACCCCTCAGAATGACTGGAAAGTGGTCACGTCTAAAAGGATTATCCAATACTTTCCATGCAAATAGAAAAAAAAACACTGAAGGGGATGAGATGGAAAGATAGATGTAAATGATTGGCGAGCTGCACTGAAAAAGGTTGGCTCACTCTTATACATAAGGCACAGCCCAGATGATAATAAAAACTGCTCAAAGACCCCTCCACGTGAGTCTTGACGGACGCTACCCCACCAGGGGTCTTGGTCAGATGCATGAATGGAGACTTCCGTGCCATCATCCACTGCCTCTGTTTCTTGAGGTGAGGCCTTTGCTGCAATATTGGGTAGGCTCGGAGAATGGGGCACCATGCCCGCTCCACGAACTGCCCCAGCCAAAGGGGCGTGGGAGGTGGTGAGCGGGGCATCGCCCAAGTTCATTCGTTCCTGCCCCTTAGGCGCTGCAGGTGCAACACGAGAGCCTTGCCGCTCCTTGGATGATGTTCTATTCAGGGAGTGTGGGCGAGAGTGTCGACCCTTCTTCTTGGAAGAAGATCGCAGAGGGGGGACGGTTGCCGTTGGCGCCGGCCGATCCTGAGCTTGGGAAGCAGCCTGCGTACCCTCTACATGAGAAGGCTGAGGCTGCTGTCTCGCAGGAGCGCGAGTGTTTGCGCTCTGGCTGGGAGGGTCAGCAGACCGACCAGCCGAGATTGCATGCCTGGAAGCTGATTTGTCAGCTGGGGCGTAGGAGACTGCCGTGGCTTCACATAGTATAGAAAGGACATCTGCGTTGCCACTGCACCCTTAAGTGGTGCAGGTCCCCTCTGCACCACTTGCGCAGAGCCACCCTTGCGCATGAACGCAAAGCGATGGCGCGCTTTTGGGTAGGATAGGTTTTCTCTGACCTTCAAGGTAAGTACTTTTCTCCCTTCTTTTCACGTCTAGCAAGATCAAGAATACGCGGGGTGTTGATCACTACGGTTCACACAATGGGCTTTACCACGGCTGGAGCGAGAATCCTCAGAATAGTCATTTTTACCACACTTGGCACGAGTGGCTTTACCACGGCAGTTCTCAGAGCCGTTGCCTAACCTCTGGCCGTTGAAACATCTCCGAGGGTTAGGCACATAAGGCCGAACTCTGCAGTGCAGGTAACCAGCCTTGACCACGTAGGGAAGTGTATTGGATTGGAAAGGTAAAACTATATGCTTAGTTTTTCGTTCCTGGCCGTCACGACGCAAGGAGATGCGCCTTGCAGCAATAACTCCTTGATCAAAAAGGCACTCAACTTTTTTCACTCCCAGAGGTCTCAAGAAGGTCATCCTCGGAGATAACTTCTTGGATGGAGTTCAAATTTCGGTGAGGTGTGATCGTTACTTCATGATCAGCTACAGACCTCTAGGCAAGGAGAGCAGCACTCTGCTCGCTTGATTCAATTTCGACGAGTAGGTCACCGGATGTAATGTTCTTGGCTTTGAATTTCTTACCGACAACACCGTCCAGTGTTTTTGCGACAAGGAATGGAGATAATTTCGACAGCTGTTTCTCACTTTCAAAGTGAAAAATTAAAAACTTTGGAAATCTGGTAGGTGTCAGTGGTGTGTTTTTTTTTTGTAGTTTGTACTTCGGTGCGGACACTTTTCAGGGGCCGCCTGAGGAAGGTTTTCGCTTAGAACAAATATGATGGGCAGGAACTTCGGTATCTGTAGCGCACCACCCACCACGGAGTCCAGCAAGGAGTAAGGTAACACCTCATAACCGGTCTGGCTTGTCTGAGCATGTTACTCTACCAGTGCTACCAGGATGCTATAAGCCAGTGTGGGTCAAGATAGTTCTGTCGCCACCCAAAGTTAGCTCTTGCCACCAAAGAAGGTGAAATAGAAAAGAAAACGAGAAGAAGAAGGTTAAAGATAGCAGAGGAGAGGAAAGGCGACTGACTGAATCATACTGGTCGGGCCAAGCCAGGACACCCGTCTACGAGAAGCGGGGGCCGAAGTGGTGTATTGCCTCATCCGGGGGCCCATAAGGGTTGTGGTCGGTATGCCTTGCTGCGTACCCGACTCGGAGGAATAACACGGAGCCAACGGTTTCAACAAAAAACTACATTTAATGGGACATGGACAGGACGATTAACATTGTTACCAACGGCGGCTGAGTCCAGTCAGCGACACTCTGTGCGCCGCCTCTGACCTGCCTTATCAAGGCGGCGCACGCGATGTGCGCGTGGCCGGCATGACGTCACCGCCACGCGGGAAAACTTCGCCACCTGTGCCCCGTAGTCGGGCAACTGGGCTGGGTGGCCACCAGGGTGCCCACAGGGTCCAAATCGACCCCCCGTTCACCTCAGCCACCAGGATGCACTTTTCCCCGGGCACGGGAAAGCCACGCACAGCGAGACGTGGGCGGGCGAACCCGCATGGCTTGGGGCCCGCGGTGACACCACTCATCAAACACCTGGTTTCACAGGTGTCACCTGCGGGACCACAAATATAGCGAAGTATAACATCGCTCAGTGCTAAAGAAAAACCTTGTAAATAAAGCAATTACCCTTTATATTGTTAATGGGAATTCGTACATTTCAGTGCGACTCAAATAAGAAAAGTTATCCATATTTTTTACGTCGAGGAGCCAAAATGCAGAAGCCTTTTTTCCATAGGAATGCACAGGAGCACCACAAAAGTAGACTGGTGGCTGCCTTCTTCAATTTGCCTCCCGAAAGTGGCATAGACACTTTCGGGAGGCGAACCTCTAGCGCACAATATAATACCTCTATGGTAGTGACGTCTTTTTATGACTTTCTTGAAAATAGCAAGAGTGCGCGTGCAAAGCTTTGATAGATGCTGAAGATGCTCGAGAGCGGAGATTTCGAAAACTCCTTTTATAATGTAACGCTCCGGGAAGGACGGGCTTCAGCGGTAATTTGAAAATGATTTAAATGAAAATAAAATAAAACAAAATAAAAACGCCTCGAAATCGGAGAACTGCGGTTTATGGTGCATTAGTGCTATCTTGCTCATTGCATGGAGAACACGGCACTCGCCTAACACTTAGCGACTTCAAAAAAACTTTGAAATTAAAATCGAAAATCCTCTATACAGACTCCACTGCTGGACCCTTCCCGGTTTTTGTGTTAAGATTCACGCTCGTTGGACATTTCCTCCCAATTTGATCATCCACCTTGTTGGACATTCACCCTCGAATGTCCAACAAGGTGGATGATCAAATTGGGACTAAATGTCCAACGAGCATGAATCTTAACACAAAAACCGCGAAGGGTCCAGCAGTGGAGTCTGTATATAGAGGATTTTCGATTTTAATTTCAAAGTTTTTTTGAAGTCGCTAAGTTTTAGGCGAGTGCCGTTTTCACCATGCAATGAGCAAGATCGGTGGAAATTAGATAATGGGATAATCGTCAAGAAAAGGTGGCTTATTTACTAAACTTTATGTATTAACTTTTTAATTATTGGCATTAGGGGTCATGTGGCAGGTGCAGTATTAACGGCAATTACCGTTATAGGCCATACAAATTCAGAGAATATTTCAACATGTAATAGGTTTTGAGATATTGTTGATAAATTTTGTTGTATTTAAGCTCGGTTTTAAAACGCTGCACAAAAGAAGCACCAATAATCCTGCCCGCTATGACCCTTTCAAGAGTGACTCAGTCGTTTCAATCATGTCGTCATTACCTCGGCAGCGTGTCCTTGTTGGGTGCGCCGACGACACAAGTGACCACGTGACTGAAACGAATACTTCGCTCTTCCAGAGTCATTGTGGGTAGAGCTTGCGGCGCCCTTTTTGCGCGCAATTTTTAACTTCTGCTAAAATATCCGAAAATTTATCAACTAGTATCTAAAATAAAAAAAAAAATATTGCCTTTTCTCAAACAATTTTATCTGGTCTGGCCTCTAATATTCACTGCCATAAATACTGCATTTTCAACATGTCCACTTAGACCGAAAATTAAAAAAAAAGTTAATGAACAAATGAGAGTTAATCAGCCAACTTACCAAAACGCTTATCCTTTGATCTCATATTCTCCGAGCGTGACCATACACGGTGAAGACGGCATTCGTCTAACTTTCACACCCTTTTTATACTAAATTCTGTTCGAATTATAATCATCACCCTGGATAGATACCGGGTGTTTTTGAGCTTAACAGTTTTGTTTTTATAAAGCCGTGAAAGCTATTCTAATGTGGTTTGTGCTGGTGAGTTATATGGCCAGGGGGGCATAATATAGGGGCTAATCGTAACAATCAGTCGGGTAATTAAGCAAAATTTGTAACTTAATATTTTATTTAGTATAAATAGACGAATCGCTCCAATTAGAAACTTGATTAGCGTCATCGATAACCACTAAGGGTTGGTTGCACCAATGTCGCTTACTTTAACTCAAAGCGGCTCTTTTCTAAGTCGGCTTAGCGTCCTAAACCTAACTCAAGTAAGCACAGGTTTAAATTCCGGTTTCGGTTGCGTAGGGAATGTAGGGACATACAAGGATAACTAGAGAACGCTCAGAGGGACGAATACGATAGGCGGAGAGGAATCACGGGATGTAAACAGTATTGTTGCCGTGGTAGTCGGCGCCAGTGGCTGCTTTTCGCAGTGTTTGTTCGGTGAGTCCCGAATGAAACATCTTCAAATTCAATATTTTTGTACGTTGACCTTTCAAAAACAGAAGTCAGAACTTTCAATAGGCACTCAAACGTTTTTTTTCACTTATGTGATTGCGTGAATAATATCGGATGATAGCATACTATTCGATAGTCAAAGTACTTTTCATGCTCAAATTTGGAGTTAAATGAGCCATTGTGGTGCCCAAAAAATCACCAAACGCGAGAAGGACGCTCTACTTGGTACATCGCTGAAGACTGCAGAAACATCATCGAGAATAAGTCGGCAGGTGAGATGACCACGAAAATCAAGAATCATGCCTGAGACCGCCGAAGTTGAAAACAAGGACAAGGTCGCCACGGCAGCTGCTAGAATGCCCGGATAACGTCGAATAGAAGGCGTCAAGAGATCAGGTCGCGAGGTTAGGGTCCTTCCATCGACCGTGCTCGTTGCTCTCAGCTAGGTGACGAAACTGCTCTGTACTCTCAGTGATCATATGCTGCAGCCCCGAAGGAACTTGAATATCACACTGTGCTGTTCGAAGGTAGCTGTGCAGCCACAGCCATTTTCATTCGATGTGTCACTCCACACGCACAGATTACTTGTCTACTATATATTGCCGCGTTCATGACCGTGCAGAAACGCTTATCTGGGCGTCTAGAACCTTCGTGGGCACATTGATACTTTAGACCAATGGTGTTGTAGAAAAATTAGACTTTTACAATTCTCTGTAATGCCGAATTAGAGCTTGAGGGGGATTAGGGGACGGTATTCCCCTCCTCCCTCTCCGTACCCTTCCCTCCTCCTCTTTTGCTCCCCTCCCATTTAGCGGAAACTTTTCTCTAAATTTCTCGTCCAATTTTGCAAAAATTCCCAGTAAATTTAGTTTAGAAATATTCCCGCTAAATTTAGCGGCAAATTTACCAACATTAGGGAGTTTTCGTAGATCGTTTCCGCTATCCCGCAAAGCTCTTCGCAACCGCTACCCTAGCCGGAACTCTACAGTCAAGGCTATTGGCGCGCAGGCGCAGTAGCGGCTGTTTTTTGCGGAGGGCTTAGTGGAGGGGGAAACGCGGCCTGCGAAAACACGCTATTTTCTCGCTAAATATAGCGGAAAGGTTTTTCCGCTAAATTTCGCCTGACGTCACATTCATTCACGTGACCTCACACGTGGCGTCAAGACAGCAAAATTTTTCCGCTAAATTCAGAGGGAAATTTCCCCGCCAAATTTCTCGAAAAAGTTTTCCCGGGTTAAGTGGCGTCACGTGTGCCGTCTCGGGACGTCACACGTGAAGTGGGTAAAATTTCACTGCTATATTTAGCGGGAAAATTTTACCCTTGTGACCTCATACGTGACGTCACGTGTGACGTCATTATGGGAAAGGTTCCATAATGCAACGCGCGGTTACGCCGACGGCGACGTCGACGGCGACGCCACTCAACCCGAAAACAGGCGCCTAAGAGCTGCGCTCTAAAAACTATCTCCAAACTCCGGTCTAAAAACATGCGTTTCGTGTAAGGTTTGTCCAATTATGAGGCGCCGGAGGAAACCAGCCTTCTGCATTAAGTTCTTATTTAGAACTCTTTGTCCGCGCTTCTCCCATTGAAAAGCATGGCGAAAGGGGGGTGTTGGTGTTCGTGCTAACACGCTCACCAGTGATACACGCGCCGTCCTAAGAATTCATTCGGCTTTCGTTGCCACGGTGATGGCGATGAAAGCCGACGGCCTTTTTTCGCTGCGGAAGAACACTGTGGCGCAACGATGCGAGGTGCGTGCAGAGGTGCCTCCCGTATTCGCATCAATGGGTGGAAGGCGAACAAAAAAAGTGTTCGAAATAAGGACATAGCACAGAAGGCTGGTTTCCTCCAGCGCCTGATAATTTGTAAATCCTTACACGAAAAGCATCTTTTTTTTGGCCATGCCACGCCCCCTTTTTTTATCCGTAATATGGGTCTAAAGTATCAAACTGCCGCTTGCTTCGTGTTTATTCTTGCCCGGAGTGTAAAAGATAAGAGGGCCAGAATGACCTCGCCTAATCATTCTCGCCCAGGATAACTCCCGAACATTGTAGGTCGAGTCTTCGAGACGACGAGTTTATTTAATAAGGAGCCGGCTCCAGTACTGATTTACTCCGGGATATAAAAATATAACGGTCCCGTTTTTTTTTTCTCGGTTTGGCATGGTATTTTGTATGTCAACTGTTTGGTTCTGATAAGAAAACAAAGTGTCCTTTTTTGCTTGCTTTTTTGTTTCTCTATTTTTTTTGTATATTTCCAAAGTGAGTGCGCTTGTTATTGATTTATTATTATTTATTTATTTTTTGACCGCAAATGGCAGCGTTGTAGCTGCCAGGCCACGTCGTACGAGCCAATAGACTTTAATGGACCCGATTTTTTGTATTGTAAAAAATAAAAATAATACATTTTTTTTTATTAATATTAATATTTTTGCCAGCCGTCACGTCACTCGCAGCTATTATGATTAGCAATTATTGCCCCAGGACTGATGCAGCACTTCAGTCCTGGGGCAAGAATTCATTGCTAGTCAAAGCCTGTTTCCAGAGATGCACATCAGGTGAGCAGCTTTTTTCTTTTCAAAACATGAGGTGCTTTTTAACGTTACCCTCCAATCCGAAAATGTTGTCGGTCAGTGCACTTTGCCACTAAATTTCGTGGGGGCATTGTTGTTCCGTGACCTCTACACAAGTGCAGTTTCCCCTCTTAATTTAGCAGGAAAATTGATCTCGCGGGACCTACAGACAATTTCAAGCTCTCTGATAAATTTAGCGAAACAATATAGACGTCACATGACCTATGCAGCAATTCAGTTTCCTCTCTAAATTTAGCAGAAAAATTGATGTCGTCTTACCTATGCACCAATTCAGTTCCCCTGCTGAATTTGTCGGGGAAGTTAATTTCACACGAGCTGACGTCATCTGACCTACAGGCAAATTCAGGTACCCCGCTAAATTTGGCGAAAAAATTGATGTCACGTGACCTATACACCAATTCAATTTCCCCACCAAATTTGGCAGAAAACTTTATGTCGCGTTATCTGACGTCATGTGGCCTATACACACATTCAGTTTAAAATAAAATGAACAAAAAAAAAAAAACTACCTCTTAAATACTGCATTTCATGCGTTATAGCAATTTGAAGGTAAAAGTCACTTCCAATATTAGATGTTTTTACATTAAAGAAACAACTATTCTCTTATTGTTTGGATTGAGCACTAGTGCCGTAAATTGCTCCTAACAGCCTTGAACAGTAAAGTTTGCACATCGGAAGGATTACTAATTTTTAACTTTATATCTTTTCTCTCTTTCAACTGTACAAAATATATGCATGAAGGTGAATATTACTTTCGTTTTACAGAGCCAGCTCTTCGGTTCTGGGAGCAGTAAGTCATTGCTAGTCAATGCCCGATTCCACAGATGCATATGAGGTGAGCACCTCTTAACGAAACAACTTTGCTCTCATTGTTCTAATTTAACACTAGTGTGGGAAATCTTGTTTTACTATGGTTCTTGAGGTTAAAGCGTGTATAGTATTTTATGTTAATGAAGTACTTTATAGGCACCATGTTTAAATAAAAACTAAAAAAGTCCTTGAATTACAAAACAAAAAGTTATAATGTGGACACCTTAGAAATGGTGTCTTAAGTTTTCTTCTAATCTTGTTAGTAGGAGGGTCGTAATTTTTCATTAAAATTTCGGCGTAGCCCTGCATGTTGCGGCACACCGAAGAAAGCAAAGCGCGAGGACGGAGAAAAAAAATTAGCAAAAGTGACGTCATCAACAGGGTCCGATAACCCTTGTTCATTAATAGGCTGACTTGGGGATGCCAACAATGACATCACGACGCTTTGGACAGATTACAAATGGAAGAGAGACTCCCTGCATGCCCTGCTGCAATCGCTGCACACATTTTTAAAAATAAATGCAGTTTAAGTTGACTTTCACCCAAGTTTAGTGCGATTACTGAATTCATGGAACAATATGCTATGGAAGTACTGGTCTTTACTCAGATTTCTTAAAAAGCGCTTCAGCTTCTTTTAGGGGCGAAGCTCTTCAGGGGCTAGCCATGTCCGTCCGTCTGGCGTCCGGTGCTCGTGCTCGTGCTCGTGAGCTCACGTGCTCACGTAGGAAAAAAAAATGATGAAATAAAAAATGATGAACGGATGAAAACAAAAAATATGTTTGCGCAGTCAACAGGATTCGAACCTGTGCGGGGAGACCCCAATGGATTTCTAGTCCATCGCCTTAACCACTCGGCCTTGACTGCGGGACGAGTAGGGGGCTCTGAGTTGTGCTAGTAACTCAAGAGCTGAGGATGTCAAGGATGAAACGTCGCATGTAGCCGCCCGACGTCTATACAGGAGAGGGCGCTGCGGTCAAATGGTCAACAAAAAAAAAAATGAAGAAAAAAAGAGTAGGGGGCTCTGCGATGCCATCCGATCTGTCTTCTTAAAAAAAGAAAAAGAAGAAAACCACACATTCTCTTACTGACATGGATGAAGACGAACGAAAAGCTCGGCATGCTTTTCAGCACTACCTATGAACAATAAAATCAGTATCATCAGCACCACCCGAGCTTCGCCCCAATCAACATCATTCACCACGTGGAGATGCGGTCATTTTTTAATGCTAGTTAGTGCTAGTTTTAAGGCTAGTAGTGCACCCCAAAATTAACGCCGCCACTGGGTTCCCTAACATTGAGCTCGTGTCGGCTACTTACTCTAAACTTTGTCACCAAAACGTTCGGTATGCTTTCTCAGGATGGGATAGAAATTGGAAACCCAAATATTCTTCAGATATTTCAGTCGGCCGCCGCAGGGACTGTTAGAAACGGCAAATGCCGTGGCGGCGTTAAGTTTGAGGCGCACTGTACATTGCTGTACTATTTTGCTTTTAATACACTGCCAGTGGAGAAAGGTTGGAAACTAAACTATTAATTTGAATGTGACGTACAGTCGACTCTCATTAATTGAAACTCCAGGAAGCCACAAATTTTGCATGAATTATCAAAATCTTGAATTATCAGAAGTTCATCTAAATATGTGGCATGATAAATTATGATTTGCTATATGGACGGCTACACACAGAAAACAGAAATTGGATGATTTCCTCTACACAGGCCTACTAATCATACGCAGGTATGCCACTCATGAAACATTGGTGAAATTTATGACACAAGTTTATTCGACCCTCAAAAATGTTGTTTATCGGGGATTGTTTAGACAGCACATGACATGTCTAAACAAAATTAAGTTTGTTCAACCCGCAAAAAGTTGTCTATTATACTTGCGTGAACGATGGAACGTAAAGCCACGCCTCCACATCACAGCATCCACGCAAGTTGCTGTGGAAACTGCTGCGCGGCGCCCCTTTTTGTCGCTCATGTGTCTTCTGCTTCAGAGACGTATATAGAGAGAGTATTACCATTCATTGGGATGTATACGAGGCAAATCAGGAAGCACCATTGGCCGAAGGTGGGCTGGGCATGTTCCAGAGCATTTTCAGAAATGCAAATGGGGTCAACCAGAAGCTGCGCACAAAATACCCTGGCGGTGGTTGCGAGAAACTGAATTAATAAGTGCGTCGGGGTAACGCTCGGTGACTGGAAATGTGGTGCACATGATGTTTCGATCTCGGTCATGCAACATCACGATGGAAGATAAATAAAGATATAAAATATATAAAAAGCATGCACGACAAACAGAACGATTGACATAATCAATGCGCCGAGCGCCGGGAATCTACCGTGGATGCGGTCAGACTTTGTTTGAGCAAAACAGAAATCAAGTGGCACATTTGTTTCTTACATCTTCTTACATAGCCATAATCGAAACATTGCATGCACCCTAACCTTGAAGAGGCACTTCATCTAACCCTTACGCACTTATTAAAACTGTTTCTCGCTACCAAGGCTAGGAGATTCTTTTTGGCTTCTGGTTGGCCGAGAGAGCTTGTCAAGCCCTCTATCCGCGTCCCAGTGTTAGGCATCTGCATTGCCCTAACTTCGTTTGCGCTTTGTTCTCTGTTTTGAACTCCCGAATTTAATTAGAGGCACGGGAATCAATGGCAACAGTCCCCCGGTCATCGGGACACCATTGCTCGGATATAGGGTATACGAATAACGACAGAAAGCGTCGAATACTCTCTGAGGGCCTATGTAGCTTGCACGGAATCCGGCAAGGCGAGTGTGGCTGTTTCTACATGACCCCAATCTCCGGTGGAAGTGGGTTGCGTCCGTACACTGAAAATACTTTTCCCCAACGCCATCCCCTCGACTGTGCTCGGAACATTTTGTGAATGGAGCGCGCACCGTAGTTAACGCCTGTACCGTCGATGAACATGAGGTACGTTCGCGAGGTGCGTGTAAATATTCTCGTGATAATTGCTGTTTTAGCTTGTAACTTTTTGTAACTGAATTTATTCTAATAGTGATAATGACTCGATTTTATCAACTACAACACTTAGTTGTAGGCTTAGTTCCGCCGCCGGGTGTAGCTGGAAATTGTCGAAAAGCTAATTCTATTGGTTTTTCTGAATCGCGATCTCCTGAGCAATAGCAGAGAGCCGTCAAAATGCGACTAAATTCTTCTTATTTTCAAAATTAGTACATAATTTAGCCGAAAATAAACCTTCAATTTCTGTTGCTGAAAGTTGAAATATGCTCATGCATCAAATTCGAATCGTTGAATCATTAACCGACTCGCTTCGGCAAAAGACCCATCTCGACTTTGCTGTTTTCAGTTCTCGACAAAAGACAAACTCGTCGGCACGGGATCCTAAAATAAAACGTTTATAAACACCGATGCATGTGCATGCTTCAATGTTTATAAACATTGATGCATGAGCATGTTTCAAATTTCTGCGACAGAAATCGAAGGTTTCTTTCCACCTATATTATGTACTAATTTTGAAAATAAGTAGAATCTAGTCGCATTGTGACGGTCAACAGAGGTTCACGGCTTTCTGGTATCACGCAGGAGATCGCGATTCGGGCAAAGCGACAGAACTAACCTTTCGACAATTTCCAGCTACACCCGGCGGCGGAAATGAGCCTTCAACTAAGTGCTTACGATAAGGAAAGAGGGACATTTAAGACAAACAGACAAGACAGGCTTTCGACTTTCAACCTTATCTTAAATTAATAACCAACACGCTCAACCATCTACATTACAACTAAGTGCTGTTGATAATAAAATCGAGCCACTGTCACCACTTTAAAATACTGATATTAGAATAAAGTTACAAAAAGTTACAATGTGAAACAACAAGACGTTTATCGACAATACAGCATCAAGTGCGGTGCGCGCTTCATTTACAGAATGTTCCGAGCACAGTCGAGAGGATGGCGTTGGAGAAAAGTCTTTTCAGTTTAGGGACGCAAGCCACTGCCGCCGGAGATCGGGGTCATGTGGAAAGCGATGGAGCTTAAAGACGTTGCAGCCACACTCACCTTGCCGAATTCCATACAAGCTACATGGGTCCTCGGACAGTATTCGACGCTTTCTGTCGTTATTCGTGCACCCTCTAACCGAACAGTGGTGTCCCGATGACCGTTGGATTGTCGCCATCGAAGCCCGTGGCTCTAATTAAGTTTGGGAGTTTAAAACAGAAGGAAGCGGAAACGAAGTTCGGGCAATGCCTACACCCAACACCGGCAAAGCCTCTCACCCGGAACTTCCACTCTTTCTAACGCTCCAGCAAGGGGGAAAGCACAAGTAGCCCTTTGCCTTTTTCTGTCTCGCCCTCTTTCCGTAAAACGGTCTATATACGGCTGTGCTTTGCTTTAGCCCCGTTGAGTGCGCTTCTTACCGAGCACCGGTGCACTGCGGAAAAGCAGCACCAACGAAAGCAAACTCTACGGGTGTTGCTTCTCCGCAGTGCAAAGGTGATCGGAAAGAAGTGCGCTCAACGGTGCCGCGAGAAAACAAAGTATGAATTACACGAAAACGCCGTTCGAGTTAAGCGGCTTATGAATACATTGGAAACGTATCGGGACAACCCAAGTTTTCAAAATTGTTTGGCTTAACCAGAAGTATTAAATATCAGAGTTTGAATTATCGCGAGGCTACTGTATAAGCGAGACCTGGCTCAATTCAATGTGCTTAATATCACTGAATAGTTGTGCCATCTTAAATTGCTAGTTTTATTTCTCAAGCACTTGTTCTATGGGGTATCCAAATAAACGCAATGCAACTTGTTTTTCACCTTCCAGTGAAAACTAGATTACCGAGCATATTTACAAATGTCGACGCAACTGCACACGAATAACGACAAAGAACAAAATGCCAATCTCACGCGATTAAACAAAACGATTGCAGCATTTTACTTGCGTCCTACATGACCAAGAAAGCCCGTAAATAAGTTGCCTCTCATCTGTCGATCGTATCCATACGTCCCACAATATCCGTGACGAAAACATTTGAACACGAACTCCATGAAGCATCTCTCTGTCGAGAGCAAGGTCTATCGATTAATCGACCAGAGTCATCGTTGGCTAGTTGTCCCACATGTAACTCAAACCGTAGCAGGACTTGTTTCACGAACTCACGTAAATGCCGTAGTATCAAGCGAACACAACAAAAAAAAAACTACTCGAGACTACGGGGATGACAGAAATACGACGGGAAACAAGTCTCAAAAGTACCACACACGAGAGCAGCGGCGACGAAAGGCTTAACGTTGTCGACCCATCTCTTACTCGTGTGCGCTCCCTGCGACAATGACTGGATTTTTCTTCGGTTTCCTTCCCTTCTGAAATGTCTCAGCGTCCCTTTTCAGGCAGTCAGCAACTCACACACAACGTAAGTTATCAGAATCGGAGCCCGTATGAGGGAAGAATCCGGAAGATGTGGCATCGGAGCCGGTTCTTTCGAAAGGTGTTTGGAGCTGCGGGACTGCACGTAGTACCGCGGTTACGGGGATACTCATAAATATAAATTTGGTACTCTCAACTTTGGTAACGCGTTGTATATTACGTTTATATTATATTATATATATATATATATATCATAAATTGTACAAGACTGCGCCTTTAAAACGTATATTAATGTAGGATCGAGCAGGTGTTCGCACAACTTTCTATCTTTCTACAAGAACCCCATTGACGTCATGCCGCGTGTTTCTCACGGCCGCCGCTCGCGGCTGCAGGTCGGGAATATTCTAATTTTTGCCTCGCGATTACGCGGCGGAATCGCAACATTTCGATGAAAGGAGCCCTACCTAAAAAGCAGTTTAAGGTAGATTATGGAACAGGGAAACCTAACTGGATTTCTTTCTGGAAACCTGAATTCCAGTTTGCAGACCATTGTCTGCAAACTTGATTTCAGGTTTCCAGCTAGAAATCTAGTTAGACTTTCCTGTTCCATAATCCACCTTAAACTCTTTTTTTTTTCGGTAGGGAGGTGTGTTTTCTGTCCTTTGTGACAAAGTGAACAATTTCAAAAATAGGAGATTCCAATTCTTTCAACGTCAAAATCGTTGCAGAGCTCCTTTAATGGTAGGAAAATATTGAGATCTATTTTCACGAAATTTTAGCTTTAGAACATGAAACAAAAAAACTGTTTGGAAGAGTAATTCAGATTAAACCTAAAGCAATAAAATAATCCAATCTTTATACTTTAATAAAGTCAATAAAACAGATTTGTCTCCTTTTATACTACAGATTGAAAAAAAATAATAACGCAAGGAAAAGAAACCGCTGAAGAAACCTCCCAGTCGTTTCACCCAAGACGCAAGACCAAGAGTCACAAAACTGAAGGGAGAATATTTTAAACAACGCCATTATTACCCTTATTGTGTACACGAAAAAAGTCCGCTTATAAAACACGAGCCCGTTGCCGATATATAGTAGTTTCACCGCCTCCCTGTTTTTCTTTGTTGATTTGCTTTTAAAATCAAAATTTTATTTTAGGTCATATTAGACCCTTTTTATTTACTTTTATTTGGTCACAACCTATTATACCGTTTGGGTGTGCAGGTAGAGAGACAAATATATATTTGTATTTATTTGACCTTTCCCTTAGAAAATGTAAAATGTAAAATGCGTCCTCAGCTCTCAGTAAGATACGATATAAAAAACAAAAAAAGAAATCGCTGTAGTATTTCCTAAAAATAGCATAAAATCAATTGAATGATTTACTCTAAAGAAGAAACCGGACAGGAATTATTCAAATGCAATAAAATTCCCCGGTTTCTCGCGGGTCTGGCAAAGGAACTGCGGCGTCCAGTGATGCGCTTCCCATTGTGTTGCACACTTTGCTGCACGCAGGCTTCGACAATGGCTACACACCAATTCACGACGTCACATAACGTTAGGGTCACGTGACGTCATGGTGTGACGTGACACAGTGACGTCACGTAGCAGTGTGCATTTTTTACACATTTTTTATGACATCACGTGACATTGTGACGCCAGGTGAGACTATGACGTCATGTCACGACATACAAGAAGCGCATTTTGAGATCAGCTGCGGAACCCTATCAATAACGGCGCTAGTGTTAAAAGTCAATTGGCGCCTGCCTTGAAAGCTCGACACAACGTCGTGCCTTTTCGCCACATAAACATGACGCTATTGAGTAGACCGATCTCACCAGCTAGTTTGAGTGCGCCTCCGTTGTCGCCATGCATCGTTCGAACTGTCGTCGTTCTGCACGCGCGACATCCCCGCTGGAGGTCTGTGCGTGCAGAGCAGGAGACGGCACGAGCTGTCTCGTGCACGGAAAGCCTACCTCTTAGGAACTACAGTTATGGCGGCGTCACGCATGCCCGGAACGCTTAGTGAGATCGGTCTATTAGTTTAGGCTTAGAGACGTTTAGTCCATCGATAGGGCTATGTTGGGACAGCTGGTTCGCAGGACTAACAAAAGTTCTGACTTATATGCTAGGGCATTGACATTTCCTCTTTGTTTTTTGTGGCACGTGCCTAGTCTTGTTTCCGATTGCAGCTGGGCTGGATGTACCTCTGGTTGGCGCCCCCGTGTCATCATTTTTTCTTTGTTTGTATTTCGAAATAGATTTTATAGACGCTTTGCAGCAACTGCGCATGGGCGCCGCCATAACCGACCTTCAATTTTGTTACCTCTTCTTCCGTTCGCTTCGCTTCATCATTCCCACAACAGGATAGGTTGTTGCCAGTTTCGGTGCTACTGCGTCCTTCTCCCCAGCATAGGCCTTTGTAGAGGCTCGTCAACGCCCGCTTCAGTGGTTCGGCATCTCGGTAAGACAAGAGCAGTTCGGCTATGGCGGCTTAATCTGGCGCGTTTCTGAAGTGTCTATAGTCGACTGAGCCCTGGGGTTTCTGCACTTTGAGCAACCGTTGTCATCGGCTTCAGCGTTCATCGCTTTACTTCAGGTATTGGGCTCAGGATGGATGCTGGACATGTGCGCCAGGTGAGCACCCGGGATGGCTGATTCGCGAATTCATGTTACACACGCACAGATACGCCTACAAGCGTACGCACGCACTCGTACACAGACGCACACACATACAGAAACAAGCATATAGAGACACACACACTGGCAGATTAACTAACATAAGCGCCGAGTTAGACGTTCCACTTAAATCCTTTGTTTCTACGTGCCCCCCAAAAAAACTAATTTTGAGATTAAACGTAAGCGGTTCTCTTTCGCCAGAGATCTTTGAGGCGAATTTAAGGTGTTGCAAATTCAACTTAAGGAAATCCTCGGATTTAGATATTTCGTTTTTGAATACGAGCCTACAGCTTTTTGTTTCATTAAACTCGCAGCAGGGCTCGGTTTTGTTGCCAAACGACATCACATTCGAATAAATTATTGCACCATTATAAATAATCTCTGAAGAAATGATCCTAAATAGTACTGGCTGTGTCAGCCTAACACTCGAAAAGGATGACAACGTTCTGGTACTCGATCCCCGGAAGATAAAAGTCGCGGTAACACTGGTAATGCGTCATAGAAAACGACTCCCTGCAGACACCGTCTGGGGCGTGTCTCTGCCTTGCATGACGCTCACATTGGTCATACGAAGACTTCCTTTAGTCCAAATATACTTAGATATGAACCAAACACGCGTCTCTGTAGGTAGGTATATTTGTCATTATATGGAAGCAGCGAACGTCATTACGTCTTTTGTATGATGCATCAGCAGTGTGACGGGGGCTTAATATACAAAAAAATCATTCCGATCGATAGACTCTAAAGATGATTGCTTCCCTTTTCAAGGAACCCTCGCTGGAAACATGCAGCGCGTGGGAGTGGGTGCCCCTTGTCCCACTGCTCGCCGCCACCGCGGTCCTTGTGTGGTACACGCTTCGAGCGCCAGACCGCTCAAGATTGCCTCCCGGTCCCAAGGGAGTTCCCCTGTTGGGCTACATCCCTTTCCTGGGAATGAATCTTCACCTGAAGTTCGCGGAACTGGCCAAAGTGTACGGACCCATTGTGAGGTAAATGACGATATTACGTTGTTTCAAACTTTCAGTCTGGGCTGATGCAGCAAGGGGCGAGCTAATGCCACCTGGCAGCCGTCATCGCAAAGGAATGATACAATAGAAGTGATACAAAAATAAATGCTCGGACAACTATACTTCGTTTCAGCTTAAGTCCGGGCAAAGCCAACGCTACGAGGTAATGGGGACTATCAAGCGGCGTCGAGCGCCAGTCACTAGGCTTTTGTTTCTGTTTATGATTGCTTCGGCTACGATAGAACACGTGCAGAAACATGAAAAAAAACACAAGGATGGTGCCATTTTGACGCTGTCTGGTTGATCTTTTGAGCTGGTAGCGTCGGCTGCGTCCGAAATGCGGAGTGCAAGTTCGTCTGCTTCTTGCACAGAGGTTGCGAGGATGTCAGAACGCCGTGCTCTTATTGGCTGATTGAAAAAAATAGTGGGTAGACTTCCAGGCATCTAGCATTGAGGTCCACCCACTGTCCCATCAACCAAAAACAATCAGAGCTCGGTGTCGTTCTGACGTCACCACAACTTCTGCGCAAGAAGCAGACTGACTTGCTCGTCGCATTGAGGTGAAACAAAGTATAATGACGATCCGGAACATCAACAGCTGTACTTCGTTTGAACTTAGGATGGACCGCAGCAAATGCTACGCGCCATCCTAATGAATCCAGCGTTCTGAAAGTGTTGCATGACTACGTGCCCCGCACGCCACTGCGCCACTTGCAAAGATCACGTGACATGCAGACAGCACGGATAGACTCCGGTGGCTCATAGCCTTCTCCGCAGTCCGTCGTAAGGTGAAACGGGGTATAGTGATAATATGCCCTTGTAAACTACACTGATCAAACAATGCAGACAGACAGTCATGATTACATGTAACATAAATTGAGTCTCATAGTCTATCGATACAGACTGCGAAGAAAGCAGAATTACTATATTCACAGCACAATATGGAGGGTGCAAGGTTAAAAACCCAGTAGATACCTGCGATTTTACGGAGCTCGAAAGCAGACACAATTTGTGCAGACAGACAAGGGGGACATTCACGCAGCGCTGAGTAAGAAAGCCATTTACAACTCCCTGTAACACCGAATTAGAGCGCAGCTCTTGAGGAGGAGGAGGAAAGGGTACTGAGGGGAGGGTATACCGCTCCTCATTCTCCTCACCTCCTCATCCTGCCTGCTACTGCTCCCTCCGAGCGGCGTTGACGTCCCCGTCGCCGTCCGCTTAACTTTGAGGTCACATGACCCTCTTGACCTTCAGGGGTCACGTGACCTCACGGGGTCGCGTGACGTTTCCGGGGTCACGTGGCTTCACAAGGGTCATGTAACCTCACGGGGGTCAACTGACCTCACGGGGGTCACGTGAGCTCACCGGGTCACTTGACCTCAGGGGGTCACGTGACCTCTCGGGGGTCACGTTACGTCACCGGGGTCACGTGACCTCACGGGGGTCACATGGCCTCACGGGGTCACGTGGGCTCACCTGGGTCACATGACATGAGGGAGGGTCTCTTGACCCAACGGTGGGTCACGTGATCTCAACGGGGTCACGTGACCTCGCGGGGGTCACGTGCCTGCGCGGTTACGCCGACGGCGACGGCGACACCGACACTGCTCGAGCCGGAAACGGGCGCCATAAGAACTGCGCTCTAAGAAACAACATAAACCTTACGGTACAGAGAAGAAAATAAAACGGGACAATGGACCTGCTCACCCAAGAAGGAAACAGCTTCACGGTTAATTCAGTGAAACTGTGTCTGATCTACAAAGAAAACAAAGGTGTATCCAAAGATGTTTCCCTTGAAATTTGGCTTCTTCTAATTCAGACAACCACATTTCGATTTTTCAATTTATTTTTTTCGATTTTGACGAAGCGGGTTCAGGGGATAATTGTTGGGGTTTATGGGCATTTATTGAAAACACTAAGCCCTGTTCATAAACCACATGACCCTGATCGAGCAGTAGGAATCTACTGCGAATAGTTTTCTGTAGATGTTTCCAGCCTCCTTTCTAGTTTGTGCACCTGCCGCTCGAGAAGGTGAACGGCAACGGGCCTTTCCTTAAGTTCTCCTACGCCCAGGCGTAGTTGTAGAAGACGCGTGAAGGTATCGGCAGTAAGGAACAGTTTAGTGACGGACGTGGCCCAGCGCACAATTTGAAATACGCCGTAATATTGCTCCGCCTTCGTTTGCTACAAAAAGGCGAACGAAATAAGGAATAAAAGCATCGTAGCCTCAAAATACTTCGTAGTTTGTTGATAGCTGGCGACAAAGAAACAGTACGCCAAAAACACATATTGTGACCGTAGAAAATAAACACTCACAGAAAATGTTATTGTGTTCCCAGAATCAAGTATGGAATGGTGAACGTCGTGGTTCTAAATGACTACGCCTCCGTCAAGAAATGGCTTTGTCACAGTGCATTCCAATCCCGGCTAAGAAATGTGTTATGCGCGAACACGGGCATGTTCGGTTAGTACTGGCCTTTTTGTTTCTATCGATAATTCTTCCACAGTACATTGCGTTACGTGTCCTGACTGAATAACGGTTCACAACTCGATTCCAATTCGCTTTCTCGCAGGGATAGCAAACCTCAACGGAGAAGCGTGGCATGAAAACCGTCGTGTGTGCCTAAAAATTTTGCGAGAACATGGCTGGAAACAAGCAAACATGGAAGAACAGATCCAGGTGATATTCCAGGCAGTTAGAGGCACGACTAGTACATTTCATACTAAGTCCAAACTCGGTCGATGCTACAATCCGATGTTGCATATGAAGTGGCGCAAAAAGGGCGTCGTCACGGCGCTTGTCGTCTTTGGAGGTTTCCTAAACCCATCACTCTCAAAAGAACCGCATAATCACGGCCTATTTTCTTTGCTATTTACGTAGCAAAAAGCACAAAAAGCGAAGAGCGCAGTGGCGATGCACGTTTGGTGGTTCTTGGTCGGCTTCGTTCGGGCTTAGTGTCAAACGGAGTGTAGACCTTCGCATCGCTTATCACCCGGGCGAAACATGCTGAGTCACTGAGCTGTGAACGCATGCGCAGCGTCTGATGTACCGCAAAGCGGGGAAACAGCGTATGCTCAGAAGACGTTCCACAGTTCAGCAGACAAAGATGGCGGCGCGCAGAAACCGAATTTTGCGAAGGTCTATAGGTTATTTAGAGCGTATTGGCGACTGCATGTACGTGGTCGCATGACCTCGTCGGGTGGATGCCGAGAGATTTTGTTGTGCCGTTAAGTTGCCATTACGTCACGCGATACAGTGTTGTGTCACTACTCACGCCACAACGTGGCATCGTGGCGTCTGGTGACCACCGCCCGCCGTAATGGGCGGACGAGGAATATGGAACTTCCGTAACGCATTTCCGTTGCGCTCTCGTATAATATCTTGCGTACCACAGGATTTCGCCTCGCGTAAGTCCGCTCAATTCAGCGACTCTTTGAGTTTTTTTTGGTGACTCTCTTTCGTAATTTGATGCTCATCTCGTGAAAGTCAGCCCGTCCTATTAGCGACTAGATGTTGGGCTTCCTTAAGCCGCTGCCCCACTGGTCATACGTCGTACGAGAGACAGGCCGTTTGAAGAGGCGTGTCAAGCATGTTTGCTTATTCCTACTTGCCTGCAGACAGTCTCAGTAGTGCGACCAATGTGTCAGGACCGCCATGCAAGAAATAGACGCGCCCTAGAAAGTGCCTGCACATTGCCTTTTTTACAATGTACTCTCAGTGTGACTACGCGTCGATGGTTCCTACCCGTGACGCCACGAACAGGAAGTTGCGAATGTCAAGTTCGAGGAACTCTACAAAAAAAAAAAAAGAGGAAACCTGGAAATAGCATGTTCATCAACCGACACCACAAAAGATCGCAGACTGACGTTACTCTTGTTTACCGAGATCAATGCCAAGTTAATCTTACTAAAAAAACTTTAGTGAGCCTTTGGACAATGCTGGAAGGCCGACCAAAGTGACGCTTCACGTCGCGCGCGCCGCCAAGAACAGCATCGCGTGTAAAAAAACTTTGTATTTGCGGAGATCCCTACGGATTTTCTTTATAAATATTTCGCCAGGGTGCAAAATATTTGCCGATTGCAAAAACAACTTTGAGTTTAACAAATGTTTTTTCGATTGTGATAACGAAATCTTCGTAGCACAGTCATCGTATTATCTCAAAACGGTATATACACTTTAAGAAAAAAGAGAGTGGTACTCTTTCCTTAAACGGCCAAACAGCAATGTCCCATATAATGCTTTGCTCAGGGAGGAAATTCGCGCCTTTCGGCAAGGGAGAGAATTCCCCCCCCCCCCCCCAAACCAACATGGCGGTCGGCGGGTGCGAGATGAGCGACGGGCAGTTTGATCGGAGGTGCACGGCTCACGCGGCTTTGCCAAAGCAAGCCACAAGGCGCGTATTCCTATTTGACCACCCGAAACATTCATCTCCAAACGCCGGCACCGTACCCAGTGCAATGCAGACTTTATTGAGCATTCCAACTGGATGCCAAAGTGGCCGGTAAGTGACGACGAGAACGGAGACATGCTGTGCACAAACCGATGCAACCACGCTTTTTTCACGCTTCTGCTCACCTATGTCGTTAATATATCCACTAGTTCGTATGTATTCAGTAGCTTTTAGCGCACGGCGGGCGCATATCAGTCAGTAGAACGCGAGAACAAGCGATCGAGACGACAATACACTGTCCACGATTCTTTCCATCTCTCCACCTAGTGTAGGTAGTATGAACTAGTAGAAACCCCTCGAGTTTTTAGCGCCAACACCAGATGGCGCTTCCAACGGCGAAAAACTCAAGGAAAAAAAGATAACCGGCGTTCCTAGGCGAGAGAATAGACCACTAGCAATACTTCCAACCGCCCCGAACCGCACTCGACAATTCATTGAAACGGTGTTCCTTCAGCTCTCTAGTGATCGCTAATTTCAACCAATTCCATGGTTACACAAATTGTGAGCGTAATTCGGAGTCACCCTGAACAAGCGCCTGATATACCCCAAGGACTTGTCATATCACTTTCAAACTTTCATGTCAATGTCAGCATTTATGATACTGGGCATGCGATTCACCTTTCAACCTGGCTGAGCTGCAGAAATCTCTTACAATATTATCATTCTCGTGATTGTTGTTTTAGCAGGAATTGCTTAAAATGCCGAGAATTCACAACGACAAAAACCAGGATTTAGCTCGCAGTCTGCGGGAGTGTTTAAAGCATTTTTAGTGTTTCTAACTTATTATCAGCGTCTTTGAAGCTGTACGAAAATTATAATACTGAAATAAATTTCGGGAAGGGGGGGGGGGATGGCAGCCCATCCAGTTTGAAGGGTGGACAGCATGCGCAATATCAAAAACGCTGACATCAAGGAGAAACTTTACAGGTCATTGCGCTTGTTCAGGGTGACTCCGAATAAAGCTCAAAAGCTGTGTAATGAAAGATGGGGTTGAAATTACCGATGTCTGAGGAGCCGTTCCCATGATTCTTTCAGCGCGGAAATTACCGATCACCGGGGCGCTTGGAGGATATTGCAAATGGTCTATTGAGTGCTACACTGGAAGGGCCTGGCACACGGAACACACACAACTTTCCACACACAAATACATACACAGATGTATACACAGGCCCATACAACAGCAGCAACTTCTGCTGGCACACCCTACACACTCCTACCACTGACAACCTACATCGACCATGCGGCGTATATATAGCCAACAAATTTACAACCGCAGTTTACCTGTGTACCTGTCATCAAAAATAATGTTACACGTATGTTGCTTCATACGCACCAACATTCCATTAAAACAAAATATTTCGAGCGTGCTGAGGCGTTTATGCTTTACTAAAAAGTAAAGCTAAATGCTGTAATTATTTTCCGTATTCTAAAAAAAAAAAAAAAACACCTCTTCAAACGGCTTGAGCTAGGATTCGGCTTCCCCGCACAGCAGCTCACAGGCGCCGTCAACATAGGCAAGGATTACAACGAACTTACCGAGCGACCGCGTAGCGTAGTGGTAAGATCTCGGCCTCAAACGAGGGTGGTGCCGGGTTCCATCCCCCGTAGGAACTTACTTTTCTTCGTCAACTTTTATTTTGAGGCATTTGGCGATATTTACGACATTTCTTTTTTACAATTAGCACCGAAAAAAAAAGTCATCCGCATGGATTCGCCAAGAGAAATGGCTTGCCGAGATAACTTTCTGTGGCGATGTAGAAGAAATGCAGAGTATGCACGCACTTAGCTTTGATTGGCTGTTTTCGTGTGCGAAGGTGGAACACGGTGCCCGTAGCCTCGAAAGGTCGCTGGGCGTTGCGGTGAAAATGTTGTTTTGTGTCCACTTAAGAAGTTGCTCGTGGGGAGTCGGCTTGCAGGCGCTTCAGAATACGGGTTTCATGACCCTTCTGATGCAGCCGCGCACGCTTTCCGTGTTGCGCTTTCTTGGGAAAATAAAAATCGATTGATCGATTAATTGATTGAAGGGCGCCGCGGTCCCTTCGCGCGATGCACGGCAGTTTTACAAAGATGTAAAAACTACCCGCGCTCATGTCGTAATTATTATGTGGCTCGCTGATGAGAAAAAGCGAATAGTTGAAAGTGAATTTGGCCATTCGTCAAATAAATACAGCTAAAATATTTCGCTACACAATTAAAAAAAAAAAATCTATATATATATAGTGACTGGTTTTGTTTTTATTTTTTATTATTAATCTTGGGATTTTAAGTGTTTTACATGCATACTCATTGTTAACTTTTATTATCAAAAGGCGGACAAGAGCTTTTCTTTATTTTTAAAGTAAGCTGTGCTGTTATGAAATAAGATAATTCAGGAAAAACAATTTAATTCCTAAAATAAATCTGTGCAACTATGGCGATTTACATGTGTGAAGCACCACTAGCATGCAGAAATATTAGCTGTCACTGATAGGAAAAGTGTTGGGTCAAGTGGGCAAGCCAACACAAACATTTATTACCGTTGCCATTTATGTCCAGTACACATGCGCTCAACATGTGCGCCAGACAATAAAATCTAGAGTTAAACGATGCCTAACTCTACGGATACTTTATATATTTAGAATGCTGAAAGCTGTTGAAACGCGACATTAGCAGATCTTATAATAAAACAGATGTTTCTGAACAACTTGTGCTTACATTCGGTTTTAGCAGATGTTTACACAGAACAGTAGTTCGAGCACTGATTAGCAGATATTTCCGCAGAACATGTGCATATTTTCTTCTCTTCAAGTGGCTTTAACATTTGTCTGTCTGTTCTGTTAGTTCAACATTCTTAAATTAATACTGCAGAGTGAATCAGGCAGTGACGTATCTATCGAAATTGAGAACGCTGAAGGGTCAAAGCGTGAGAAAGGACCCAAACGCTGCCGAAACACACGCCGGTGGGAACAAAACGCGACCAGAAAGAAGCGAAATGAGGCAATTAATGCATAAATAAAGTGTCAGTGAGCAAAGCAAAAGATGTTGAGGGACGAGAAAGGTGGCGCAACCGAATCCGAGTGGAGGTGAAAAGCTCTATTAGTTTTTATCTTGAGCCGCCATGCTCGTAGTGCCGGTGAACGTCGTCGTTCGGTGACTGTACCCTAACAGGGAGTTCCCCAGCCTAGAGACTTTTCCTGCAGGTCTGAGAGTTGTGAGGGATTGAGCGGTCCTGCGTAGTGCTGCTGTTGTTGCTGTCGATGATATTACGAGGTATATTGCGCTGCGAAGTTACACTTAACACATACACAGGCTATATATGAGACGATATGGGAAACAGATAAGAACACGACGTACTGGTGAAAGCGCAGTCTTCCATATTGTTTCATAGATTACGTGTTCATGAATTAAGTGTAACTTCGCAGCGCAATATATCTCATAATTTTAAACCAACTAGCCCAAATCCAAGCACTGTTAGTCCCAATGACAGCATTTCCTTGACTTGGGATGATTCAATCGGCATGACATGGCAGAGAGTAGTCCCTGCGTCGGCTTCTTCCATTAAGGAGGACCACAAAAAGATTAACTGGTTGATCCTGCCTGTGGTCATGTGCTTGCCTGAAAGATAAAGCCACGCATTCTAAGTACCTCCCAGGCAGCACGCCGACACTGGGCCAGCGTCGGGGGAATATTGCGCACAATATCGGCCCAGTTTTATGTTTTTGCACCACGGCCCGGTGTTGGGCCAATATCGGCTAACGGTCGTTCTAACAATGGGCCAGAATCGCCGATATCATTCGAGTTCTGGGCAGAGATGGGCGAATATCGGTTAAAATGGCCGCGGCCACTGCGGTGTCAGCGCTCATCGGACCTGGGCCAAGCCAACGTTACTATAGAATTAACCGATCAGTTGGGAAATGGTCATAGAGCCTGCTCTGGAAAAGTGCCACCGATCCGTACCTGAAAACCGAGCTATAGCGATCGCAACGCCGCCATTTCTCCGGCACTGGCCACTCGAGGAACTGCACGTTGACTTCTATTTTGGCTTCAAATGCAATTTTGGCTCTGAAACAGATACGGTGGAAGGGGCTTCAGTGGTTCCACCCCCGACTCCCAAGGGGACGCACCGCGAATTAGTGCCGAAATTAGGATCCGCCTAGGTCGGGACGCGCTAGCTGAAATCACCACTGAGACATGGTTGTATAAAAACAATATTAATTGGGCCGCAAACCTTGTAAACTAAATATTTTATAAAACATCACGCGCCCCCCGTTTTGTACTAATTTTCAATAAAAGTTACTGCACAAAAAGTTTTTTTTTCCATTTGTTTGTACGGAAAAACCCAATCCCAGCCGCTGACTGCCCGGCGCGCCCTCGGCGCGGCCCGTGGCAACAGCGGCGGCAGCCGCGATTGGCCGGCTCGATTGACCGCGATTCAGTTTCGTTTTAGAATCGGTCAAGAATTCCTAATACCGGCCGATATAGCCGGTTAAGACCCGGCAAATTACCGGAAAACGGCGCTGGATTCTGTATATCAGCGAGGCGTTGGCCGACTCGAGTGATGTTACGCCGACATCGACCACATCATTGTAACACTGGCCCGATCTTTACGATCCAGCGCCAATATCGGCAGTATCAGAATCATATTGGCCCGATTTTTCCGATTCGACGCCAATATTGGCGCAATACTGTGTGCTGCCGGGGATGACGTGACAAGGCGAAACGGCAAATTTTGGTGGTCGTTTCGACTGGAAGCTTTCACATTGCGGATACATTGTTGTTGTCACCGATGAAGTGTTAATATTCAAGGAATGCGACAGGATTATCGGACATTGAACAAGAATGAGAATGTGAAACAAGTGACCGTCTGTTAATATCGCTACTGTGTTTTCTCCGCACAGACAACGAAGAAAACGACATCGAGACTCTTTGCGTTTCTCTAGTTCCTCTACGACTCGCTGGGATTTTCGTCGTCGGCGTACAACGAAATAGTAACTACAGGGTGAAATATACCTCATCGAGAGGCTACCCAGGCTGTTAGATACTTTTATACACAAGGCGGAGAAACCGAAAGATCAGCGGTGCAGTCAAAGCTACTGCCGGATGTCGCCACGTTTTCTATCGTCGGGGTTTGCAGCAACTTGCGCTCGGCTTAAAGGGGGACCAGCAGTCGGGTGCTCCTGCTCCTGCTCGTGAGCTCACGAGCAGGAGCACGAGCACCCGACGGCGGACGGACATACGGATATGGCTAGCCCCTAAGGAGCTTCGCCCCTAAAAAAGAGGGCGAGGAGGACTTTCCACCAGGCTGAGGAATATTTCTGCTGGTCCCCCTTTAAACACCGTGGGCTCGGGGAAGGCTTCGTTGCGCTAAGCCCATTGTTTCGGTTCATATTTAGGTGTGACCTCTGGGAAATTGCGCCAAAGCTAAAATTCGCAATGGTGTGTCACTTGCTGTCTACTATACCAATTTCGCAGCCTACTTACATGCACTTTACTTCACTTCACCTTGAGTGAATTCCTACGAAATAGGCTTTTGGGAAAACACCTGTCTGTATATTTCTATTTCTCACGGAAGTGGCCGGATACAGCAATGATATGTGTTGTGCAGACGACGTGACAATGTTTGTGCAGCACGTGTCCGGTGTGGCAGATCCTGTGGCCCCCTGTATATCACGAGTGTGCACATGTTTGGGATGCCGAAGGTTTAACGTTGTCCGCCTTTGCCAAAGTTTTGCTTCGCGATAATGGTGCAAACAAAATTGTACGAAAAATATTTTGCATTTCATGAAACACATGATTAAAGCATGACTTGGCACAGGTTTTGTATAAATAATTTTTACCCTGAACATATACTGAAGCAAAGAATTAGAGGCATCCTAACCAACATAGAGCGACTTCAACATTTGCAGCATTCCGAACACCTCACATCACTCCTGAGGCGCTGTCGACTGTAGCTTGCGCCATGTAGGGCTCCTTGCCTGCTAGCCCGTGTTCCTCTCAATGTTTCTTGCTTGCTCTCGTGTCAGGCATGAGTTGCGGTACATCCGTGACTCTGCCTTGGCAGGACACAGCAGTGGGAGCAAAACTTACAAAAAATTATCCCAAATTGCTACCTGGCCAGGCATGAGGCAGGGTGTGCTTTGATACGCCCGTAGCTCCTCGGTGTACCAGAAGGAAAAACCACGTGGTGGTCAGCCCCCCGGTCTGATGCACCCAATCGTGAACCAGAGCCCTTGGCAGATTTGTTGCTGCGACATTATGGGCCCTTTTCCATGTAGTCCCTGCGGTAATCGGTACATGTTTGTGGTAACCGACCAATTCACGAAGTGGGTTGAGTTATTTACTTTGCGAAAGCTAGATTCGCAAAAAAATCTGGGAATGCCTGCTTGAAACATTCGCTAGGTTTGGCTTTTCAGCGCTGCCTGTAAGCGATAATGCGTCTTACCTTACAAGTAAGGTGTTCGTAGACGCATGCCCGGAGCTGGGAATTAGACACAAAAGAGCTTCCCCATACCACCCACAAGCAAACACCACGGAAAGGGTAAATCAAAACCTCAAGATGATGTAAGTGGCTTACACCGAGCGCCACAAGGACTGGGATGATAAACTGCCAGAGCTGGCATTAGCAACCCGTACGACCACTAACTGGTCAAGGGGTCTCACTCCCGCCCAACCGAATTTCGGCAAGGAGCTCGCGTTTCCGCTTTTTAACAGTCTCCTTTCTACAGAGTCTGGGGAAAGGCTTCGCTTCTACGTTAAGTTTGCAGAGGACCTGCGAAAGCGCTTCTCCGACAACCTTCGAAAGGCCCGAGAAAACCTTGACGTCGCCCGAGGGCAGCAGTCGGAACAGTACAACCAGGGGCAACGTGACCTGCAGTTCGAGGGGAGAGATTTTGTACTCCGGCGCACTTGCGCACTGAGCGACGCCATTCGAGGCTTCGCAGTCTCCCTCGGAACCAGGTGGGAAGGTCTGTTTCGCGTGCATGAAAAGTGCTCACCACTCACTTACAAACTAGTTCGCTGCGAGTCGAGTGAAGAAACCGGACCTGTTCATGTCACCGACCTTAAACAATGTTTTTCAAGCAGAAGACGAAGATTCTTTGCAGGACCGGAACGACACTAACGGCAGTCCCGTTGCGGAAACCCCCTTGTCTCCATTAAGGCGGCGAAATAGCCTGCGACGTTGGTGACACCAAAAAGAGAGGAACCCTTTTTTTGTCTCCTCGGCTTCGCCTCTCTCGCATTAGGGAGGTAGTTTTTTACTTCCACGGATCTGCTCTCATTTTTTTTTTTGAAGAGGGGGGAGATGATTATATGCCCACCTCAGATCCGTTTTTTCGAACTTTCTCGAAGGGGTGCGAAAATAATGTCAGGATCAACCCTCAACTAAGCTCCCACGTCATCTGCTTCCTTGTTTCTCGACAACGATGGCTCGAGAACAACACCGTTACCACACCCACAATCCAAACGACATGGCGGCCGGGCTCGTGGTGGACCGGGCCATCAAGGACGACGGCAAGTCAGGTGCGGCCCAGGGAACCCTGGACAGCGGCCACCCCCTACAGAAAGGAGCAGCAGCTGGCTCGAATCAAGGAGGATTACGTGGAGAACAGCCACCTGCTGGAGACGATCCAGAGCAACAAGGTGGCCGCCAATCGAGCTCTGAGCCAGAACAAGAAGCTCAAGCGACAGCTGGAGGAGATTCGGGATGTCTTTGACATGCTGGAGCTGACCAAGCAGCTGCAGAAAGAGCAGCTGCGACCAAGGGACTGGGAAGATGGCGGACGCCGAACGCTTTGCGCGCGTCAACCAGCTTGGCGAACGCGACCTCCAATGGGCCATCACGCTCGTCCAGCGGCGCCAACCGGACCTGCAGCGCGAGTTCTCCCAGCAGCGCCATCCACCCCCTGACGACCACCACAACAACTCCGTCATCGACATGCCGGACAAAGTTTGAGGGGGGGAAGTGTGGGCAACCTAAGGCTTCCCCATCTCAGATGCCCGACTGCGGGGCACAGGTGGCGAACTTTCCAGAGTTGCGGCGAAATCAACTCGGCTTGCGGACATCGCATGCGCTGCCTTGATAAGGCGGATCAGAGGCGGCGCGCAGGAAGTCACTGCCCGGACTCAAGCGCCGCCGGTAACGATGTTAGTGTAGTGATCGTCTCGTCCATGTCCAATTAATTGTAGTTTCTTGTTCTGGTTCCGACCCTTTGCCGCCGTCTCTTGTCACCTCTTGTTTTTAGTGTCCAGAAGCCTTAGACACTAGTTTCGGGGATGGCCGGGCTGCTCGCTCTCGTAGCAGCAGTCCGACGACAGTTGCCTGCTTCGGCCACCCGCACCGAGCGGCCTGTCGGACCACCTCCAGTGATCGGGTAAAGAACAAGTATGGGAGGGCCTCCATCAGGCTTCCGACCGGCTGTTGTGGGGAGGGCTTGTTTTTTGCGGCGGGGGTCAATGCTGCGGGGCTGCGGGATTTCGACCGCAGCGTGCCAGTGTTCCCCAGCACGTGCAGCAGACTGGCGAAGATGGTTCACTTGGGTGGTGATCTCCGTTGGGCCCAGCTAGTGAGAGGGCGCGGCCAACGAGCTCCCACCTGTCGTGGCGACCCCGCCCCGGGACCTCACGGGCCCCACTGTGACCTTCACGGACCTCTCGATAAGATTTAGGCGAACATCCGCTTATCCCGCACGGAAGAACGCCATGCATGCCACGCCAACTTTCCTGGTTTACGTGGGGAAGGGAGATCTCGCTCGGACAGTCCACTTGCCTGGAGGTCTCGGGGCCCCGCCTTGCGCATGACGGTTCTAGCGCGTACTTGGCTGGTGGCGGCGGCACGTAGTTCCGCTCGCCATTAAGAGCTTCCTCGATGAGGCGGGTGCCCTGGGCTAGTTATTCAAGGGTCTCAAAGTCCGGTTGATGAGGGAGACGTAGTATCTTGGGTGGCACTGTCTTCTGACCAGAGATTATCTGTCCGACTCCAGTGACTTCAGGTTTGCCCTCTGGAAGAGCTCTTGCATGACCCGACAGTACCAGACCAGACTTTCGTCCGGGTGCTGCGTCCTTGCCTCGAGCTCTCGGAGAATCTGAGTTGCATGGCCCGCAGGCAGGAACTCTTTTCGAAGCCTTGTCTGGAAGTTCGCCAGGCCGGTGAAGGGGTCCTGGAAACCCCACCCAGCACCTGGCGCTGGCTTGCAACGTCAGTGGGACAACGCAATCCACGATGAAGGCTTACGAGACACCAAAGGCAAGGTGGTACGTGTGCAACTCGGCCAGGAAGTCTGCCATGAACTTGACATCGTTTTATTCCGTGTAGACTAGAACAGTCAAGTGTGGTCAGGGCTCTCGCGATGGGGTCTCCTGCTGGCCAGGCGTGAGGACCAGGCGCTGCATCACGGAGTCACACATCTTCGTGACCTTCATGACCAGGGTCACTTGTGCCGCTGCGGCCATTGCGGCTTCCTGCTCAGTGTGAGCACGCCTCCAAGCGCAAAAAACGAAACGCCCCCCAGAAACCAACACAAGCGAGCAAAATGATTGCCGTGGTCACAAAAGAGTCAGGAACACACCAACACAAGAAACGCGGACGTGACGGAAGTACGGAACGACGGTAGGAAATACGGGGGGTGGGAAAAAAGCTTACCGGAAGAAGAAACCAGGCCCCGTGAAATTTCTGCGAGTGGGTAGCATACCACGATTGGGCACCATTGTGGTCGGTTTGCCTCGCTTCATAACCGAGCGGGAGGAATAACACGAAGCCAAACGTTTCAAAAACAAGAAACTACATTTATTTGGACGTGAACGAGACGGTCAATACACTAACATCGTTACTGGTGGCGCTTGAGTGCGCGCAGCGATTCCGTGTGCGCCGCATCTGATCCGCCCTATCAATGCGGAGCACGTTATGTCCGAGTTGCCGGCTTGATTCCGGCGCCACGCGGGAAAGTTCGCCACCTGTGCCCCGCAGTCGGGTAACTGGGCTGGGGAGCCGCCAGGGTGCCCACAAGGTTTTGGAATATACAAAAAGAAAACAGTGCTGGAATGGTGGAACCTAGGGCATTTTATGGTGCAAAACTGTTTACTATCTACCACCAGACGGTGGTAGATAGTACTACCAAGTGCTACCAACTTCGGCAGCACTTTATCCCGGTGATCTTAACTCAGAACTAAAATACTTCTGTGTAAGAGAACACTTAGTTTTCGTCCCAGTCTGCTCATTTCAAGATTTGCCGATAACTGAACAGTCGTCATGGTTACACCAAGCCTGATTGCGGATGGATTGGCACCCGTGGCGTTAAGATGTCAACATCGTCCACTGCCAAGTTGTGGTGCAGTAGGGTACATAGACCCCAATTCTTATTCCATCCGTGTCGATTGTTCAGATATTTTTAACAACTGCATTTCCTTTAGTAGCAGGCACCCTTTATAATAATGCTTTATGATCTACGAATAATGCTTTATGATCTACGTCAACAGGCAGTGATCCAAGTGCGACGGCGGTTTGATTAAGTTTACGGTGTAGATTTGTGAGGAATGTGACCAACCGCTATCGCATACGGAATTTAAAACCCGTCATACATGAACAAAACATTTGATTTTTTCTCGTGCAGAAGACAAGCAGCCGTCAACACAGGCTAGAAAACTCTCCTCGAATTTCAGGCGATTTCCTGAACATTCAAGGTGTCGAGGCACTCTTCAGCGCGTCGGGAACACGCTCTTAGCGTCCATGGCAGGCTACAAGCAAAAAAAAACAGAGTTGCATTAAATTGCATTATAATCATAACCTTACGTTGAAAGCTTCACCCTTGTTGGTGTTATACTGGTGGAAGCTGATAAAAACCCGTGTGCTCTAGTGACGTCTAACCCCTGGTTAGCTCAGTTGGTAGACCGCTCCACTGGAGATGGAGAGGTTCCGGGTTCGATACCCGGACCAGGGGGATCTTTTCGGTCGCGCACCAGTCACCTAGCTGTGTTTGGAGATTTGTGTTTGTCCTTTTTCTCTCTTTTTCCGATCTCCAGAGATTATTTTCGTCATAAGAGCTACCCTACCGTAGTTATCGACGTTATCGAACATAGGTACGGCCGGTGTAAGCTTCGGCTAACGCGAAACTTACGCCGGGGAATGTCCCGATCGGCCGATGTGTCCACACCACAGGCAATCAAACTAAACGACTGTTGTTACTAAAATTGTTCCAAATTGCTATAAATATAGCTGCCAGAGGCAACGAAGTAATTCCGCCTTAAAAAAGAAAGCACTTGCCTTTTTTGTGAGTAGTTTTCTCTCAATGACGTGGGCACCACCAACATATGCGTCGACAAAAAACTTGGGCGACCTCGTTTCATGCAGCGATCCGTGTCTGGCCGGCTTGTATAGAACGCCTCCGAACCTTCGTCACTTATCTGCTACAGCTAGATGTCCTCTTCCAGTCGGCGGTGGCAGGAAAAACGCCGGACAAGCAAAGCGATGCAACTAAGCGACACGACGCCCGTAAAGACGCCGAACTGCGGTCCGCTCCTGTCCGCTGGATTTGGATTTGAATTGGGCAACCGACCAGCGTTGATCATTTATTATTGCTGCTACGTTTTGCAGATTAGTCTGAAGCCGGGTTCGAAATGTCTCTATTTCTTAAAGAAACTAAAAAAGCTGAGCAATTAGCTTTGCCGTCCCGTTTTGGCCACCCCGTCTATGAGCGGAACGCGATAGAGAGAATGTCCTTCCTCTCCAATGACCGATAGATGGCGCACCACGTAAAATCGATGAAAGGAGAGACTATAGCTGGTCAAATGGAGGAACTTGAAAATTCCCTCCTCTTTCGCCACCTTTGTTTTTAGAGTGTAGAATGTTTGAGACGCTTCTAGGAAGGGGCTAGATACAATAATTTTACTGTTTCTACGTGTGTGTTATCGCCAAACGATCGAATCGAGCGTGCAGATTGCGTCGTGTCATCGCGGTGTTAGTCCGTGCGTTTTTAACAGTATTAATAATAATTGTGTTTTTTGTATGTTTATGCAGCCGGAAGTTAGCTCCGATGGGCGATCTGTCTCCCAGCTTTAGGTTAGCATTTTAGTCAGTGCAGTACAACCGCTAGCCTCTCGTCTTTAACGTACATCACGCAGAAGCGATACATGACCCCACGCCGGTACGATGCTCATCCAGATCCAAACGGGCAGTGGTAGGGCTTGAACGCAAGATCCCTGGGATCTGCAGCGGCGGATTTCGCTCCACGTGCTCCGAGCTAGTGTGCGGTAGCCAACCCGGCCACCGATTCCCATCTATGGTTTTCTGCTCGTAATGTAAATCATTTTAGTCCTCGCTTCGACTTAAAGGTAACCCGAGGCGGTTTCTGAGATCGTCTAGATATAGAAATAACTTACTCCGCTGGCTCCAAGCATAAAAAAATCCCTAGATCATGACAATACGCGTCCGATTTCCCTATTAACGAAGCAATCAAAGATCGCAAGACACCGATTTCATCTCCGCGGATTGGAGGAGCATGTCCGAAACCAGGACCACTGTCAAACAATAGACCTATTTCTAAATTACCCAAGCACCAAGAAGAATGCAGGGATTGGTGTTCCACGCACCACACGTGCACGCCTTCCCCGTATAAAATATTCGAAGGAAATAGCCAAAATAAAGCGTACACGAACGCGCGTGCAAGATGCAATTTGTTTTAGGCATTTGCTTTCGAAAAGTTACTACTGCTGAGGCCAGCACGTGCGGCGCCTGGAACGCCAATCCGTGCTTTCTCTTTGATGCCTGATCCTCGCGCCTCCGAACGGTGGAACCGCAAAGTGATATCTCGAATGCACGCTCCTCATTGACCATACAGCCCGGACTACGTTTCAACCGAGCGAGCGCTCGCTCGAGCGCTCGAGGGCTGACGTCAAGACAATAACTACGGCAGAAGACAAAAAAAAAAAAAAAAAAAGAAACAGCAAGAACAGCATAGTTTGCTGTTTTGGATACAGTTATTGCAATATTGTGTTCTCTTTGCGCGAAAAATCAAAATTTTCGGCTATTCTTACTTGCTTCTATCACCTACAAAAAAAATACACATTTTGTAATAACAGTGTTTTGCAATCTCAAGGAAATGTCGCGTTTTCGCTGGTCACATGCCGTCTTCGCTTTCTCCTCAATGCTCTTTACATCGTCGGAGATAATTTAGTTCTTCGATTGCTTTTTATTTCGGGAAATCGACCGCGTATTGTTATGATTTATAAATTTCTTGGACGCTTAGAGGCCGCACAGTGAGTAACCGCCATGTTTAAAGGATCTTGGCAACTTCCCGAGGGCACCTATAAGATGAAATAAAGGATAGATAACGGCATTTTTGCGTGTTTCTATGTGTGTTACTATATCACCACCTGTTCCAATCAAGCGCGACCGAATGTTTTTGTGACATTGCGTTTTTAGTATGTGCGTGTGTATTTGTGTTGCAACTAGCTTTCGACCCTTTTCGGACTTTAGAGGAAAAGGAGTATATGATCCTTAGTCCACTATCTTCTGAGGTGACTGGATTTAGTAAGCGCAAGCGTTTACGAGATTCGAAGACCCTACGTTAAGTTCAATACAAAAAAGCGGACTCATGACGCAGCTTGGAGAATACGTGTTACACACAATAGAATATGTTTTGATATATATATTTTTTATTATCGAATGCACACTGTGTCCACAGGAGGAGTTGCAGTACCTGTTCGGCGAGCTTGCAGAGCATAATGGAATTCCTGTGGTTATAAACCAATACCTGAATGCGAGCATCGAGAAATGCATTATGAAGATTCTGATCGGTGAATATTACCGAATTGGAGATCCAAGACGAAGGCTTCTGGACAGATCCATGTTGCAACTGAAACGGGGGCTTTCCTCGAGCTCTCTTATTGCCTGGGCACCGTCCTGGCTATACACCATCGCGGGCTACCTGCCGTTCTCAAGTGTGCATCTTCTGAGAAGCGGTTATCGGGGGCTTCTTGGAGTCGTCAAGTACGTACGCCAATTCCCACCCACTTGTTTCTCCACCTCCCTTTCTCAGTTTTTTTTTGTTTTTTATTAATCAGAGACATCATTGAGGACAGGCTGAACTCAAACCACTGTAAAGTGCGTATAGAAAGAAGCTGAGTTCCGTCTTTGTATTAAGAAAGCAAGAATTTATTGAAATATATTTTGTTGCGTCGAAAATGTGGAATGACATTTAATGCCCAAGGTGTGGTCAACTGAGGGGAAAAAAACCTGGTTACTGCGAGCCTTCAAGCACGGTAATACTAGGCTGTAGACTCTGAAAGCTTGAAATACTTAGGATGTACCTTTGTTGACAAAACATTGTTTATGCATTCGGTTTATTTTGCTACTTTGGGAGTGTGAGTGAACGCTTACATCAATGTACGAGGGTTGTTCTTTTTCAACATCCAAAGGATTGGTTAAAAAAAAAAACGTAAAACTTATAAAAACAATTTTTGCATACACAGAATGTAGGTTGGTACTCTAAACACTTCTCCAAATAACCACCACAGAGATATAGGCAGTTGTTACGACGCCTTGGTTCGCAGTCCGTCGTCCGTCAGCAAGACCGTCACTCGCCACAGACATGTCATGCGGATGGAGATCACTGCATGACGCTACGGGAAGGACCAACTGACGTCCTTGATGATGGGGGCCAGCATATAATTTAAATGGCGGTTGACAGTCGGCGACTGATCGGAAGAACGGCTATTGATCGGATTGGTACTAGGCATTTCGGTGCGCGGGTGTTTTGGGCACCGCTCACGTTACCCCGCTGACCTTGCTTTCTTAGGTCAAATCATGTGACCTGAATAAATATTTTGTACACTTTGTTGGCAAGGATATGGGGAAGCTTGTCATGAATGATGGGTTTTCGCTTTCTTTGAAAAAAATTAAACGATTCTTGCCGTTTGGTCAGAAATGTATATTGGCAGAGTACAGGATGGGAATGTTAGACTGAAAATTTCACATATAAATGTTTAAGTGAATAACTTCAACTTATCTGTTCGACTTTTGTGTCGTATCATATGTATGGGATTAAATAACTTTTAGTTTGTTCTCCTATCAGGCAGTCATGGGCCGGGGGTGGACGTCCGACGATGGGTGCTTTTTGACTATACCAAATAAGAACTTCCTGATTCCTTTGATAGCTTCAAATTTTGAATACAATACGCGCGAGAAGATGGCCACTTCGTGCGGAATTTCAGTGCGTAAATTGTTGAGGTCCAGACCTTGCATTTTAATACTATCACCCGTAATATCTTCGATCCTGTTCATTAACGAGATTACACGAGCCATAATTATATCTAAATATACTCCATAGCTAAGCATTGAAGTTTTTTTTTTCTATATTGGCATCATGATGCGAATTAAAACTGAAAAAAAAAAGTTTTGAATGATAGAGTTGTTTGCAGTATTAATTAAAAACGAGCGTATTTGCGAGTTAAATACGAATATATGAAAGGATAAAACATAAAGGACGGGGATAGAAACAGAACTTCTTTAATTGAGAAACAGCGTGGAATTACACGAAATATGACAATATAAGGGAAATGAAAATTAATAGTAAATTGTTCTTTCCTTAATCAATTTTTTTCCTTTCCCCTTCGAGAACGTTAAAGGCGTGGAGGTAGGAGCGGCTCTTATATTCATTTCGCCTTCATTGATTCTTTTTATTTTCTCCTTAATGTTGAAATACAGTCGCTGAAGGCACGAATAAAAAGCCAGCAGTTCTCGGCTCGAGGAGGTCCAGACCCTCTACTTCATTGGCAGAGAGCAAAAACGGAAACACATTATATATGTTGTTAATCTGTGCTGTCGCTTAAAAAAGTAGTTCTGCTTCCGTAACTGTTATCTCTCTTTTATACTTTCAGATATTCGCATTTGTTTCGGCAGTTTTTTTTTTTTTCTGTAACTTATAAGACTTGTGGGTTTCCACTTTAGCTGACGCCCGATTTCGGCCGACCTCAACGCCTCTAAAGCAGATCACAGAACCCAAACTACGAACGGCCTTTACCGTCTCACAGTTGAACGAGCTGGAGGCAACGCCTTGTCATTTCACCTTTTCTTAGTGGAGGGAGAGATAGAGAAGAAGAAAGAGGAGGCCGATTTTAGTAAGCGCTTAGTTACCTGAGCCGACGATCCCCGAGCTCGCCGCCCAAGCTCTGCCTCGTGCGGTCCTCGTGTTACTCTCCCTTGGCACCCCAAAACGTTCGTGCTCTTAAATTGGTAGGAGAAACGTTTATGACCCTATAAATTCAAATTTTACTTGGAAAATCGAAAAATATGAAATTGCTAATGAAAGAAACCGTTCACTTATCATAACAAACATTATTTGCATTCTAAAATCTAGTGCTTGTTAACAATTTCTAATATTCAGATTAACACAAAAGCAAGTTATTGCCACATCTTTACCCTTTTTTATTTCGGATTTTACTACATATTTGTTAAGCTAAGAATCAACTCATTCGAAAGTTTCAAGAGTGAAATTCTTTTTTATTGGTAAGTCCCTGGAACACGTAAACACAGAGGTTCGGGCGAGTTGGTTGCTCATGATGTACAGGGGGAACAGCGCACCCGGAAAACAGCCACTCGATTCAGCATACACACAAAAGAAAGAGACACTTACGCAGCGCTGTTCCCCCTGTACACCCTGTAACAAACACTCCTCAGTTAACAATACCGAAATCCTTAGACCATACTGAAATGCCCGAAACCGTTACGACCGCGTGTGGAAACCACAGCGGACAGCAAAATTAGCACCGAAACATCCTGTACAAAAACAACTGGTACCAAAATGTCCTAGTCCTGGACTGAGGGTCTCGATGAACTCGTGAGGAATGCCCAAGAATTTAGGTGGCAACCTACCTTAGGGAGGGCACTCGAAAGCTTGTGCAACGTTGCAATAACTGCCCGAATCTGTTGTGCAATTATGTGGGGAAGTAGATAAAGTATGCGTCTACATTTTGTGTATAATACTTCAGGTTTGTCTCCTTTTTTTAATCCATTTAACCGGGAGGATTGAAATCCTCGGAGAAATCCTTCCTTGAGATGATCAAGAAGCATCTGCTACGCCGTATTAACTGTCACACTTTGTTCGAAGGTTTTATGAAGAAGTTGCTAGAGCATATGTATCAACATTATTTGTATTTTCAAAAAGTTTCTTTACGCTTAATTGTTTTTGCCAGTTTATCGGCAGCTGAGAAACAACAGCCCTCCTCTAAACTACAGTTGGTTGAAAACTGAAGCTTGAGAAGAAGCTCCACCGACAAGCGATTTGCGCCCTCTTCGAGAATTTCCGCTCTCTAGAAAAAAAGTATCTTGCCTAGTATTTCTGCCGACCAATGAAGAGGGCTCGACCGTATGCAATCTATCTAATGATCCGAACCGACCACGTGTCAGTGATCGTCCTATACACCTTCTAGGAGGGGGGGGGGGGGTGCGCACCCCCCTTCCCGCTTGTTTTTCTAAAGGCGCCCCCTTAATTCTCAACGACTCCTCTATTCGCAATACCTCCCTCCCCCCCCCCCCCCCCCCCCAATTTAGACACCCCCCTAATTTCAATTCCTGGGGAAACCCCTGCCTGGCGTAGATTGTACGCCGAATGCGCTGTCATTTTAATATGGAAAAGTTAATTGCGTTACGTCAGGCAGACAAGTGAACGCGATTGACTGGCTCATTCATATAAATTGTTTTGAGGGGCACGCGAAACTGCATTCTTAGGCTCTCAGTGACTTTCCGTGTTGTTTTTAGAGCGCAGCTCTTAGGCGCCCGTTTCCTGCTTGAGCGCCGTCAGCGTCGGCGTAACCGCGCGGTGCATTATGGGTAAATTTCCCGGCTAAATTTAGCTGAAAATTTTCCCCGCCATATTTAGCGGAAAGAAATCCCTGCTAAATTTAGCGGAAACTTTTCCCCGCCGTATTTAGCGGAAAATTTTCCAAGCTAAATTTAGCGGAAAACAATTATCTGCTAAAATTAGCGGAAAACATTTCCCCGCTAAATATAGCGGAATATTTTCCTCTAAATGGGAAGCGAGCAGGAGAGGAGGAGGGGCATACCCTCCTCTTCTTACCCTTCCCTCCTGCTCCTCAAGAGCTGCGCTCTAATTCGGCGTTACAGGGAGGGTTAAACGGCTTTCATTTTTTGTCTTGGCAATCGGAGCTTGCTGTATTGGTGCTTGTTTTAGTAATGACTCTTCCGCAACTGTACAGTCCTCAAGCGCCTTGCCTACCAAATGAATCGGTAACTGAATCGATTATCGAACCGTCATGGAACTGCCGCTGTACCGATAAGGAACCAAGGAACATCTTGAGTGCTATAATAGCTACTGACGGCCCATAAGACTGCCCGCGTGCAGAGAGTATTTGCTATCTGATTAGTATTAAGCGGCAAATTATGTCTCTGCAATGCACGATAAAAGGAGTCCAGACAAATCAAAAGGCAACAAACTCTGTTGTGCTAGATAACCACGGCTCCTGGTGTCCCAACCTGTCAAAGCATGTGACCTCTTGGAGTTGAAATATCCGCGCCTCTTAAAGGAACTATGAACTGAATTTTGGGCTTCAATAAATGACTTTAGATTGGGATTTTATTAATCGCATATCGTTTAGTAAGCCTCAAAAAAGAAGGTAGAAAGTCAAAGCCTGCTTTTTGGTACATAAGTTATAAAATGTAGCGGAATATTTAAGACCTACTTTTTTTGCGAAATCTCTCCGCCTTTTGACTCTGGTGCATCCGCGCTGCCATAACACGTCAGCCGAAACCAGCTCACGCATTGAACACGAGAACTACTTCCCTCGAATGTATGCACTCGTCGACAATCAATCCGTCAGCGAATATTTGGGTTTTCGTTCGTGGCCCGTGGGTCGTGACGTCACTTATCATTACTTGCGAATGTCAAATTCTATGGTGTGATTAGAAAGCACTGTGGAAGCTTGGAGTCATCACATCCGGTGGCAAAGCACGTCCCAGCCACGTAGTTTCTCATTTAGTTTGTTGAGTTAAGGATTAAAACTAAGAAGGAAGAACTTAAAAAAACTAATTGCATGGCCCCTTTAAATAAGATAACTACATTCATAAAAAAATGCATTGTTTCGAACAAGGCAGCATCGGAGACGCATTGCCACTCCTAGGCACATTTTATGAGCTCAAATTTGGTGCACAGCGTGTGCACTCCCGATACTTTTTTCGTTCTGACATTCGTTGTATTAGTTGGACTGTGTTTGTGGAATTGGCAGCGATAGCTGCCATATATTTAACTGCACCGGTCTTGAGTGCGCAGTTTCCTAATTGTGTAAGTTCACCGCTGGGTCAAAGTATTTATGTTGTATGTTTATTTAGATAACGGGATGTTAGTCAGCCCCCATGGACGTTGGTGCCTGTGTTCCGATGATACATTTTGCTAGTAGGTTTGGCTATTTAACGTGCACCACGCAGAAGTGACACACGACCGCACGCCGGTACCATGCCCATCCAGGTCAAAATAGACAGGGGTGGAGCTCCTGGGTTCCTGCAAATCAATCACCCTTATGTCGAAATGATGAAGGAAGGCAAGATCTCTTACACCATGCTTTGCATTGTCCTTCACATGTATAAAAATCAAAACCCAAAGCGTACTTTTTTGCATATCCGACATCAAATCATAAAAATATCTTGCCCGTTTTCGCATTCACTTTTTTTTTTTTTTTCAAATTAAACATTTATAATTACTGCATCCTGGGGCACTCTTATCTTTCAGCAAAATAATCAGAGAGCACCAAGAGGTTCTTGACGAGCACACCATCTTGGATTTCACAGATGCGTACTTGAAGGAGACGTGCGAGTACCGTAAAGACACGAACCCTCATATCAGTGGTAGGTAATCTTGCTAATCTTGCTGCGGTTTATTTCAGCGATCTCTTTGTCAAGAATGGCTGAAGCTTATTAAAGGGAAGCTGAAGCTGTTCTGTATTCGCATAAAGCACTTAAATTGTCCTCATTCGGTTTTCAGAATCACAAATATTCAGATTTTTTTTTTTTATTTTGGTGTACAGAGGCTGCAGACATTTATTTTCAAAGTAGCGCTGAAGACCCTCCTTTCCGCAGTGTTACGTCATACTACGAGTTGTTGGAATTTCCGTTCTCGCGCATCCTCAGTACGTATCAGAGCTATGCACGCGCACTCTTCCTGTTTCCAAAAAGGTAAAAAAAAACAAAAAAAAAAAAAAAAAACGTAACGATCGACTGGTGTCAGTGAGGAGAATATACATGGCAAGCTTGTAATTGCACGCGCTGCCTACACGAGCGACATGTGCTTGGAGGCCGAAATATCTTTTTATGACGTAACGAATGATTGGAAGTTTTTCGTGTTTTCTCGCGTATAGTTACATCTTCGATGAAAACGAACGCAATGTGGACGCGCGCAGCATCAAGCGTTGCGTGCTCGGCACGGCGCGCACGAAAAGGGCTCCAGTTACATAAAATTCGTGGGATAAAAATACTCTAGACCTCACCTCTAGCTCGTTTCATCAAAAACCTCTTCAGCTTATCTTTAGCTCTAATAACTGTGCAAACTTAGTTGTGGCGAATTTCGGTCATAACTCAACAGATGCCACAAGCGGTGATGAAAACCCCAAAACATACTGCTATTGTTATTTCCGGACTGTAGACAAAACTGAGCAACGTTTACTGAAATCGGAAGCTGATAGTTTATATATGCGATAATAATATACTTTGTACTTTTTACAAACATCATCTACAAACTGCTAAAAGTGAATTAAAATTACGTTTTGTTTTTAGGAAGATACAATTTTGCCACGGATTTAAACATTGCCAAGGGAACTCTAAACGCGAAATTTGAACTAAAAGGTCACGATGTGCAATCGAGCATATATTTAAGTTTCTCTACCAGAAGTTCGAATACTTTGTGTTGACTCCTAAATGCACTGCAATCGTACTACGAAACACTGATTGCCTATTTTTGCAATTTTTTTTCTTTTTAGTTTTTTTGGACATTTTCTTCTATTTTTGTGCGAGGCTCGCAACAAGCTTGGAGCACCAATCTTTATGATATTAATCACATATATTTTAAAATATAGACATCAATAACTGTTACAAATTTTAGACATAAAAAGCAAGCAGTTTCATAGTCGTTAATCGTGCATTTCCTTCCATGAAGCTTTGCAAGAGACTTCTCTCTCAACCAAAGATGAATATATAGAAAAGGGCCACGCTACGCAAAGCAAACACTACATATTGTAAAAATTTGAAACAACCCTAAGCTCTGCCCATTTCTACCACCAAACCATGTACGGCCGAAAACGCCACTTTTCACGTATTCCCACTGAGCTGAATTTTAGTTTTTCTTGCACATATTTTACATCAAGATGAAGACCGTTTTCTTTTCTATACAGTGGTATATTATAAATATTTTCACGGGACGACCAAGCGTTATATTAGAGATTTAAATACCGGCTTATGACTTCACCTTTCATGACCGCCGCGGTGCCTCAGCTATTATACGCCCTTCTTTTGTTTCGCAACAAACTCAGTGGTGCTATCTATCGGGTAGTCCCTTGCACACTTCCGGTCCGCGAGTATTTTCTAAATATGCGCCCATCACTCTTTTATCATAAGAGTGAATTACGTCTGAGAGCGTTATAAGCGACAATTTTCTGAAGATTGCGCGTAGATTTGCTGTCACAGATGCTGCAGAAACCACCGTCTAGTTCAAGACCGGAAGCTCTTGAGAGCTATTTGCACACTGACGCCACCGGGTTTGAACTTAAGCAAGAAACAGCGAACACCATTGCAAGAACGCGTCCATGTTGCGTTGCAACATTATTTATTTCTGTCATCAGCGAAGGAAAATATCGACGAACAAATCTTCGAGTATGCAGCTTGACGAAGAATAACCCGGGTTGACATAATATAGTTCAATGAAACTGCAATAAAGACGGAAAATAGAACTACCCAAGGGCACATCTGTGTTACAATGGGACGTCTCAAACAATGTAACTCAAACCGTTGCCCATTCTACAGTTTTGTGTTGGTGGTAATTTATCTCCCTAAAAACTAGAGCTTTGAATGAACCTCGTTTTATATGTTTCTTAGTTATGCATTCTTAAAGATGTCCGTTGTTCTGCATTCCCCCAGAGTACTCGGAGAGTCAATTCCTGGAATCCACAAAGAGAGCTCGGCGAATCAGGAAGCCGAAAAGACACGTAAAATTAAATTTCGGACCGGGACACTGAGCATACGTGGGAAATGATGCGTAGTGTAACTTCTCATTAACGGAGGTTAAATTAGAATTCGGAGTGACTGACTCCCTGAGTGCTCTGCGGGAAAGTAGACGTCCGGGCATATGTAAGATTTGTATTTACTATAATGACTAGAACGCGTCTCCGACTGGTGTGTTCAACGACCTTCTCCCCATGCATCAAAATTGGTCCCGAAGTATCACGTCACAGGAGCCGGTCTGTCGTGCTGCCGGATGTCGCGTTCCTGAAGGTTGGTCATAAAAGTTCCGGAAACGAGTAAAAGCGAAGGCGAGTGCCGCGTCTTCGCGGGACCGGAACTGCTGGTTTCTCACACTTCCGTGTTCTTTCAAGCTGGAAAATATAACGCAGCAGAACAAGCGTCTGCGCCCGTGCCACCGTCAGGATTGCGGTAAGAAAAACCGTGACGTCATCAGGCGAAAACAAAAACCGACAAATGTTAACGTGGCAAACACACCAGTTGGAGCCTTTTTCCAGCCATTATACTACGTAGAAATGCGTCCATCAAAATGAAGAGTAAACTCGTGTTCAAGAAATGCACAATGTATATAATCATCTCTAACAACGCTGCGCGTATGTTTCCAGTAAAATACGCTGCCGTCCATGTATTGGACTTGATGGCTGCCGGTGTGGAAACAGTGTCCAAAATCATTGTCTGGCATCTGCTGAACTGTGCTGACAAGCCGAGTCTTCAGAACAGGATTCAACAAGAAGTCGACAGTGTGATCGGAGACCAACGGGCGCCTGCCTGGGAGGACCGCTACAGCATGCCTTTCACAATGGCCTGCATCTGGGAGACTCACCGTTGGAGGACGATGACTCCAATTGGAGTTCCAAGAGGGTACACAAGAGAAATCATTCTCAGCATTTTATTATAGGTTATATAGAAGCTTGAAAGCGGACGCGCTTACACAGCTAGCCTGGCCACCTTGGATGAAATAATGTTTTTTCGGCGCGTGTCTGGCAAACGGGGGCACGCCTTAGCAGAGCCCCCGGAGGGGAAAATTATACTTTTTTGTTTTAATTTCTAGTCTTGGTGGCGCAAGCTACCGCTCGTTATAAAGGGTACAGCCGTTAGCATCCATCCGTTCATCCATCCGGCTTGGCTATCAGATGGTCTACATATGGCAGCAGCGATATGGCGGCACTTGGAGGCCACAAGTGCAGACTTCTATACTGGGGAAGCGTCGCGGATGGGCAAGATGGTTTACATCCGTAAGAAAAGATAGGAGCAGCGGACGGTAAGTGAAGGGCCTAGCGAAAAGCAGAAACCAGAAGCTCCTATACTAGAGCCACTTCAAGGTAGCGGCCGTACTTCGAAGTGCATTTGAAAACAAATTTTGTGGCAACAAAATACGTAAGTTATTGGCACTCCTAAGTAAAAAAGCGCCGATAACGTGACAAGTGAGCATTATTCGTTGCTCAACAGAGTAGCACAGTGAGCGCCCCTTCCGATTGTACTTTGTTAATTTTATTCTGCAAAAAACGGACAATGGTGAAATGCGGTTGAACACGACTTATACGGGCAGTGAGTTAATCTCGGAACTTTCTTTACACACGGCACTGCTGCAAGAATCGAAAAACACTGCCGGTTCTAATATATTTCATTGACTTATACGCTGAGTGTGATGGAAGCTACGTGGTCGTTGCCTCCAGAGTGGAGGAGCGTCGTACCGGTGTGCGGTCCTGCATCACTCCTGAGTGAAGCCCGTTAACGACCCCAGGCTGTGAGCGAGACTGTGTTGACAAATTCCCATTTCTGTCGTATACCAGTGTCACTGCGCTTCAAAGTCAGACCGACCTTAGGTTGTCTAAGCACGGACGTCAAATTTGTTTGGTCGGAGCGAGCTCGTTGGACCAGGCATATGTATACCTTTCAGTGTGGCGGAGTTACCACTCCGAGGTTGTAATGATTCCTTCAGGAATCATACTTTCACGACCCCGGAATGGAAATTGAATGGCGGCAGCGCAGTGGGGAATGGAAGGGGAATGGAATTGGCGCTTTTCGCCAGGATTGCAGTGGGAATGGATTAGGCTCTTTTCGAGCTGTGTCGATTTTTGTCTGGGTTCTACGGGATGATGGTACAAGTTGCTAGCCCATAGAAAGTTGCTCTTGAAAAAGCATCATTGGACTGGAGGTGACTGACGGCTCGGATGTCTCGCTGGCTTATGCTCCTTGGAGTATGAAAATGATGCGCCCTTAGAGAAGCAACCTAAATTGAATAGCTGCAGACGGACAAGGTGCCGCTTCTGTTGCCATGAGACGCGACAAAGCGGACAAAGTGGCATGTAGCTTTTAACCAGGGTGTCGAACCGAACCCGAACCGAATAGCGGAGCAAAACCGTTATCTTTAACTGAACCGAAAGAAAAATGTAAACAAAATAAAACATTTTATATAGAACTTGAACCGAAACAGAACTGTAAACTCATGTTGCGGTCACCGGTTTATTGGAACCGGTTCGGCGCAATAAAATGTGAGCCAGGCCTTCTTGCTGGTGGCGGTGCAAAGTCAATGAAATATCCGGGACGGTGATGTCAGCGGAACAGTTTTGACTAAACAAACGGCAGCGACAACATTGAGAAATCCCAATAACAATTAAAAAATAAGTATATTTCACGTCGTGCAGCACGAATGGACCTCGGCGAGTCTTCTAGACATTGTTTCAACTTACGATGGACCGCAAAGGACGCTACGAGCCACCGGAGCCAATTCATAGCTCAGGGGGTGTCACGTGCCCTTCCGGTTGGGCGGAGCGACGCGGGGAGCGTCAAGTCACGTGACAAGCAACGAACTAGGGATTAGCTCGTGTAGTGAGTCGTCCATTGCGGTGCATCGTAAGATGACACGGAGTACATCTGACTATGTGGATAGGCTAAACAGCCATTCTTTGTGTGTTGTGTGTGAGTCTGTATTTTCTTCTCTTGCTGCTAAGCAATATTCCCCAAGGAAGGAGGTTGTGAACATACACAATAAAATATAAGCAAAGCGTTCGAGGACAACTAAGCACTTGTAATGAGTTGTAAATGCGAAAGCATCAATGTCGTTCTTCCGCTCCCTTAGTTCGCTTTTTTTTTTTAGCGGGTGAAATAAAAACATTGAGATGTGATTTTTCTTTTAGGTAGCGAAGACATTGCACTATGATGCGCAATACAAGCCGAAATAAACTGCGCACCTTTGTTTCGCTCTCGGCAGCGTATATGCGGTATGATCAGCGAATTCGTATCATTATCGTGTACGTTTTTATGCCCTTTTCTGCCGCCCATTTTAATCCTATGCGCTACTTTTGGAATATTATCACGATAGATTGGTATTATGAATAAAATATTTCGAGCATTTTTGGAAGATACATTATTCGTGGCCACATGTGATGTGGTGTTCATTGAACATCTTGTGCCCCACCTTTTGCTTAATTAACACTTTAGGTATATGTAGATAAAAATTAAAACCTTGTTCCGAGAGATTTAAACTCGTGTTGCAGCTGCGAGGAGGACACGTGCATCGACAACTACATGATTCCCAAAGGAACTATCGTACTGCCGAATCTCTGGGCTGTGCACATGGATCCAACCCTGTGGAAGGACCCGGAGGCCTTTGATCCCTCAAGGTTTTTGAAGGATGACGGCTCGGGTTTGATTCCAAAACCTGAGCACTTAGTGCCCTTTTCTGCCGGTAAGCCGAGTAATTATAACGCATTTTGACCGTTGAGACTAATATCGCGCTTAGGCAGACACGAGCTATTCAATTGACCTTTTTACCAAAAAAGACAAGACCGAGCGAGTAAAGCTCAAAGAACGATTGGCGTCCGGAAAGGGAGTTGCGCCACCTCTCCTGTCTCGATCCTCCGCGGCTCATATGCGTTGCAGGAGAGGAAGCACCCAAATGTACTTTGTGCGCTGCTGGTTGTCTTCCGACGCTCTGTGAAGGTCGCCTGCGCGTGCGCGGAACGCTTCTTAAATCAGGCTCATTGATGTACTCATGAAAAGTTGAGATAAAAAGAATTAACTGCACCCAGGTTCAGCTGAGTAAAAGAAGCATAGAACATCTTGGTGGGCAATGGAGTAGCCGATGTATAGCTCTTAATATACCTCTTAATGGCTAGTGGTGGTTCTTAAAATAGAATACAACCGTTTTGTTTTTTATAACGTTTGTCGGTTTAGTGCCACAGCAGCCAATTCTCGCGGATCATTAAACTTGGTGCTCCAAGATTCGTGTCCTAGTTTTGGCGTAGGCTGTACTTTTATGCCAGTGAAATGGTCTTCTGAAGATGTGTATTTCGGCAGATGAAAAAAAAAAACTGGTTGTAGTTACCTGCCTTGCGTTTACTGTATCTATAGATATAAAGAAAAATAAAACTTTATTAACAAATTATATCCTCAATGCCTCCAACTATTTTCGCTTTTGAAAGCTATATACATTGTACTGCCTATTAGCGGGCTCGCTTTTACCCATTCTCAAGGTTATCGAGTGCCCACGCGTGCCCATAGCTTTGACGGCATAGAAACAAAAAGTTTCTAGCGGGAAAGGCGTGTCTAGTGGCTCTGTTTGCAGAGGGGAAGGAAAGTGCTCAAAACGGCGGCTAGTGAACGGGAATTGAGCCTGGGGGCTCTGACCACCGTCCAACGTTAAAGCCACACTATCCTGGGAAACTTCAAGTGATTCATTGTATTGAAAATGCTCGAGACGCGTGACGCGCACCACTTCTGGGAAAGACGTGGCGGCGTCTGAAATCTAGCTCAATGCTGCTCTGTGCCGCCTTGATCTTCCCAAGGGCTGCACGTTGCACGTGTTTCTTGCATCGACACACCTTGCGCCACTTTTGAAACATGAAGGGGTTTTCAACTTGCAGCCCTTGGGAAGATCATGGCGGCAGAGCGCAGCATTAAGCTAGATTTCAGATGCCTTGTTCTTACCGAAAGTGGCGCGCAGCGCGTGTCTCGAGCATTTCTACAACAATGAATGGCACCACTTTTCCCAGGATAGAGAGGCTTTACCCAATGAAGGTAGCAGCGAAGACCCCGAGCGGCGCGAGCCCCGAGCAATGCAAAATTCATGCTTCTGTCCGCTGAACTGTGCCTTGAGCAAATAACTCAGCAAAATTAGCTGAATTATTATTCCTATGCACCTCCTGGTGAAGCAGCAGAGCGTAGCGAAGCGGCAGTAATCAAGCTTCCGTGCCCCTAAAATCGAGCACACATTTTCCTTGTTTCACTCTAACTGTAGGAGGTGTAAAACATTATTAGCTGCTGAATTCAAATCGGAATAGGTACTCGATTACACTTTGTGACATGACTGAACCATATTGCGCTTTTATTTTACTTCCAGGAAAGCGAATGTGCCCAGCAGAGGCGCCCGCCAACATTCAAATCTTCTTGTACCTCACAGCAATTCTGCAAAAGTTTAATGTGATGCCTGAAGATAACATTCCAGTTGACTTGTCTGTCAACTGCTTGACCTTCAACGTGCCTAAAATGCAAAAATTACGCTTCATTCCACGCAGATAGCCTACACTTGTCATGATTTACTTCATTTGTGTTAAAGGCAATTGCACCTTGGTTAGGGTTTTGAATAAAGCAAGCCCACTGTGCTTCTGTACTGCGTTGTATATAGTTTTGCATAAAGTTGTTCATAAATAGGCGTAGTTAGAGTTCCTTTACCACTCTTAGTATAAGTTCCTTGATTCGGGGTTCAACGCTATTTTCGTTGTACTTTTTCATAAAACGTGGATTTAATTTAGACTTTAAGCACATCCTGCACAAATGCATTTCTCCATTGATGAAAAAAAATCAAAAGTTAATTCCTCTCTGGTGCATAGCAGTTGCAAGTAACTTGTAAGAATGTAAGCGTATTATGTTTCACAATTATTTTCGGCCAACTGCAAAAACATAGAAAGTGACCAAACATATGGCATGTAATTTCTTGTGGGAAGATGGAGTAGGGTATACACTCCGTGATTGACTCAATTTAAAATACATATTGACATATTTAAGCATAGTGGTGTTTTTTGAAGTTATATTTCGCTAGTTCAGTTTTATTTGCCATAAAAACACCTTTCGATCATGCCTAAGCTTCCAAGCTAGAATCGATGGTCTCAATGCCGACAATGGTCAAGAAAGAGCACGAACTTTTATTTTACAGTAGCCTTTCTAGAATATCTTTTTCGAATTTGACGAAACCACAAAACGTGAAAAGGAAGACCTCCCTTGCTTTGCCGTTACCAGGTTATTTTCCCTAGCTTCATGAGATCAGACTCTTTGGCAAACCAATTCTGCAGCTAAACTGGCAAAAGGGTGATGAATTGCTCAATTTGTTTAGATGTCTTCACACACATATTAATACGGTGCTGGTAGCAGTTACCTGCCTAAATTGTGAAAATTCTATATATTTCAGGAGAACTAACATCCTCAAAGCAACTCGGAGCTGTCTAGCTTGTCCGCTGTGGGGTTCACACTAACATTTTAGATAAATAAGAGTATGTGCTCGATAAAGCTATTAGGCAAGGCTGAAAGATTAGCGGTGGGAAGAAGGGTTGATTTTGGCGGTCCTTACTCCCGAACAAACAGTCGTACAGAACTCAACAATATGCAAAATGTGCGAAAACTGTCAATCATCTCTCGCCCACCGCCATTATTCCGACCTCGGGAGTAGTACATGATTTTTGTAGCGCCGAAGTTAGTAGAATTTATTTTCCGCCTGTGAATACCTGCTCCTTGACGGATTTTTCTGGACACTGAGCAATAAGACGTGTCTTTTGTTTATAACCAGTGAACAATTCAACTCGACAAACATTCGACAGCTCTAAGCTAATATCAACATAATAAATTTTGCTCTAATTGACTTCTTGTCAAATGATCAACACCTAAAACGGAAGCACTGGCAACCCTTGACTTGGTTCAACCAAAACAATTTACGAAATTCACAACAAGGTAAACACGTGGACACACTCAAACCATGACCATCAGCAAAAAGAAAAAAAACAGAGTGCAATTGCAAGTAACGAAGACAAATGCTTCTGTACCGAGTTTGACGAATCAGGTGAACGAAAATGCAACGGCAGTCAATTTCCTGTCGGTCATCGTCCAAGTGCAGTAATAGTTTGCCAAGACCCTTGATCTATGTCCACTTCACGAGAGACACTTTGCAATAGATTCCCACCTTTGAGGAAGAATGTTACAGTGTGAAATAAATAGAATGGATGGTTACTTTGGAAATATGCTGGACAAGAATAATCAACCTGCTGAACACATTCAACCGGCTTCACGGTTCTGTACTATATTGGCGCGGAGAAGAAATCGCCGATGCGCGTGGAAGTGTCCTGGAGAGAAAAAACAAACATTGCCATCAGTCATCAAGGCGATGGTATACCAGAGGGCACAGCTTCAAAGGCAACGCACCCTAACCTGCAACAGTGGCGCAGAATATAACGAGCAAAGTTCGCGGATGACGTTTTGAAGTGCTTTGAGGAAATATTTTTTTTTCCTAACAAGGGCGTCTCGGGCAGTTCTGCATCTTCAGTTCATCGGATGCCAGCGGAGGCACATAATATATGATTACTAGACTGGGACCAATGATAGCGCTGCGTGACTTGGAGACTAAACACCCAACACGAAACTGATGCAGAAATGCTCATTATGAAACTGTTTGATATGAAAAAGTAATCATGTGGGAACTTTTAATTAACCTTATTCAATTTACTATCTACATTGACCTATCATTTACAATGACTAAACGCAGCACCGGCTACACCACACATGTTATTCCAATTTTATTTTGAATGGTGCCAGCTGTCAAAGGTGATTTATACCCAGTTGTGCAGACTGCCACAACACACATAGAAAAGCACGCACCGCGCAAGCAAATCCAGCGTAACGTCTCGAAACCTTTCTACAGAACTTGTTATTGGCTGCTCTAGATAAAATTATCGAAGGGGACTGACAAAAAGCTTATGCTATTGCCACATAGCTTTATGACCACAGAAAGCACACAAATTGTGTATAAAGGCACTACGTAGTCCTTGTTCAGTCTTTACATGAGTGAGCCAAGGAACAACTTGTTCTGATGTCACACAAAAACTTGAACACCACGGTTTTACAGGAATAGAAGGTACTCGTAGGAAATCGCTAGTGAAAGGTATGCGCATCGCAGCCTACCCTCGGTGAAGAAAAACTTAAATTATATAAATTAAAGGGGTGCAAGTTTGCTTTTAGTACACAATCATTCGAAACAAACAGAGCTATAGAAGTCGTAAATTCATTTTATATGCGAAGTATCTCTCTTCCCTACAGCCTCTTTAGTCAGCCGGTTTGTACAAGCTTGTGTGTCTTACTACTGTTGTGTATATAGAAAACCAATGTGAATACACCTAATATTGAACACAACGCTTTTTGGTGTAATTTTGACTGAGTGCTGAGCATACTTAAGAGGTTCAATGAACCAATGTGGGAGCACTGCTTGCTTCCCTTCATTACATGTTCAAACGGGTCACGACACCCTACACAATCCATCTTCTGTGGAGCCATGGACAACATGAGCTGAAATGACCCAGCAACGACCGAAACATACCAGTTGTGCTTCCCCGACGCGAGGAGTTGAAATAGCAAAGAGAAAAGGCATGCGGGCAATTGTCCGGACCTTACTGGTTTCCGACTCGACCTGATCATGCTTGAGAGCTGTGCGCTTTTTCAGCGCACTTTCTGCTACAGTGGCTGTACGCAGTTATTATCACTTTTGCTTGTTCGTACATTGAAATAAAGATGAAACCACTTTCGAGACTACATGCCCAGATAATGAAGACAGCGTTGTGCCATAGAGGTAATAGAAAAAAGTGAAGTCCACTCATACTGAAGTTTTACCGAAACGCGGGAAAGTAACAAGTTTAATCAGGTTGCCGTGGCCTTGGCACTCTCGTGTGGATGCTTTGAGCAGCGCAAATTCGTCTGATTCTGGCACAGGAGGTTGCGATGATGTCAGAACGCCAAGCTCTTATTGGCTGATCGAAAAACAAAATAGTGGGTAGACCTTGAGTCATAGAGCATTGAGGTCTACCCACTATCATTTCAATCAAAACCATTTAGAGCTTGGTGCTGTTCTCACGTCACCACAACTCATGTGACTTGCTCTCCGCATTACTCGTGGCTGTATTATGCTTCAGCTTATTTTTGATGCGCAGCCGATCCTACGTGCAACCGTGGCCAATTGGTCCCGGTTGCACGTATTGGTCCTACTGGTCACATGTCGCCGTCTCCACTTTGTGTGCCACTACACGCAACTCACGCGCTGCAAAGTTATTTTCCTAAAGAGTAAAACAGCGCAAAAAGACACGGACAGGAAGAAGTACACAATCGGAGCGTTGACTTTCAACATGCGCTGTTTTACTCTTTTAAAATGCATCACCAACTCGCCCAACTCACCACCGTACGAGACGTTCATAAAGTTCGTATGATTGTCACGAAGGAATAGAGAATCAGCAATCAAACTCGAGTAGGAGTTGTTACTTTCTCTACATATTCGACACCAAAAGTTACCCACTTTTTCTAGCGACGCACCACATGCCGGAGGCCATTGTTATAGAACTCCTGGTTTTGAGGGTTCAGGAATCGCTCCACTTCAGCAATCACTTGGTCACCGTCCTTGGAATGCTTTTCTCTTATTTGGCCACACTGGAAGCGTCTGCGCCATTTAACCAAAATGTCATAAACTGGGGTGTTGTACCCGAACAACGCTCCCAGATTGGAATGAATATCCTTCGCATTTCTTCCCTTCAAATAAAAAAAACGGATCACTCAATGTGCTTGGCACCGACGGGCGTTGCCATTTTTGTTTCGGCTCCCTATCAGCGTTCCGAGCTACTATAGCATGCGATGTTTATACTGTACGGACACTAGAGGGACGCGCGCTCATGTTGATGTCTGTTTTGTTCCGTTTTTTTCAATATTTTTGTGCCGATAATACGAACTTTATGAACGCCCCTCGTACTACGGTTACGTACCCATCCGGCAGAAGTGTCCATTCGGCCGACGGGTCAATTCGGCTTAAAGTTTCGATTCGACTGGACGCTCCAATTCGGCTGGATACCCAGTTCGGCTTAAAGTTTCAATTCGGCTGGACGCTTCAATTCGGCTGCATATCCAGTTCAGCTGGATGTTCCAATTCGGCTGGACGCTCCAATTCGGCTGGGTGCCAAGTTCGGCCGGATGTTTTAATTCGGCTCAACGTTCTCAATGTGGCTTAATTCTCGGTTCAGCTGAAGCACCTCAATCTGGCTATGGCTGGTTTGTGTAGTCCTCATTTGCCTTGGCAGACTAAAGTTTAAAATCATTACATTTCTGCAAGCTAGTCGAACTGCCCGTGTTCATTTTTCATTTGTGTTTGTGTTGTTTCGTCTTGAGCTGCTGTGCACACACCAAGTTGATGTTTCAAAGTAAAATAAATGGTTTATTACCTTGCCTACAGACTGATTCACGAACGTCCGAGCTTCGCTTCTTCCAGTGTTGACCAGCATCCGCGTCGAAAAGAGAAAGTCCCAGCAGTTCCACTTGCACAACAACTGAGGTTGAGAAAACAGATACAACCATCGGTCGCATGGCAAAGCAGTTTAGTAAGGTTTCCTTTTGATGGGTTATTTTAACGGGGCTAAGGGGCGCATCATTGCACAAAAGTCACAATAAAAGAGGGATCATACCCAAAGAGAGTATGCAATTTCTCACTTAATATTATTTCCAATTGTAAAATTAGTGGTCCTTCTTCATATCAACTGCGCTTATCCCGCCATGGCTACATTGTTATGTAAACAGAGTAGTTAGTGGCCTTCTTTTACAAGCACAAGTCTCGGCTGAAGGCGAAGCTTTGTGTCACGCTTGGTGAGTTAAAGCAACAGCTGGTTCCTGTAGTGAACTCCATACTTTATTCAACAGCGTACTGGCTAAATCAGACTTGCTGCGAACGCTTATTACAAAAAAGAAGAGAAAAAAAAAAGTTCCTTGATTCACAGAACAGGTCTGTAAGATTATCAAAGTTGGGTAAACAATGCTGATGACTCTTAGGTGCTCATGCCATAGTCAACATCTGTGAGAAGATACGTTCACTGTTTGAACGACATTGAAGATCAATCAACCATTTTTTGTTTTAATGTGCTCCAAACAGCTGGTAAGGCCTTACGAGGGTTACATTTGCACGAAGTGAAAGACAAAAAACCTCGAATATTTACATGCTACGAAGAAAGCACCGGTATTACTTTTTTGTTAAAATGTGCAAAAGTAGTAAAAAGGTCCAGGTCGAGGTTAAAAAACGTGTCACATATGTGTCACATCCTGGCCCCTCCGACGCGCGATGCCACACACTTTCGATTCCTAGAGCTCACCTGTTCATCGCAGTTCGCCCAGTCTGCCGCTCTCGGCTGCGCTCGCTGTCTCCCTCCCGCTTTGATAAAACCCACTAGACAGAACGAGTGCACGGGTGTGGTGGGCCCGTGATTTCGGAAAATGCTTTGTGGCCACTTCCCGAACTTATGCTACCATGCTTTCGTGGATACTCACCCTTGTTGAACTAACTGTGAAGAGGGCCCGGTCAGTGATTCAGTATTACTTTCGCTGCAGCGGAGGCGTTGATTTGAACCGCTCGTTCTCGAAATAGGAGCCTTGTCTAGAACAGAACTATCCAATAGCGCAATGGCCGCAACTACTTCGCACACAACGCTCCACCCGATCCACATACCTTGCGCCATCTTGGGTCCCAGTGTTGCCAGGTAGGGAAAACCAAAGTCAGTGGATAGAACCCAATCGAACTCCTAAAAATCAGTTAATATAATTATGTACTTTTTGTACTCCGAGACTAATCGTTTAGCAAATATCATAAACTATAAAACAACAGTCTAGCTAAAAATAAATTCCCAAATTGAGCTATAATTAAAGAAACTTTGCTATACTAAAATCAGTGTTATTTTTATTGCGTCACTCTTGTGCAATGTCCGGCAGAAATTTTTTTAGCGTCCAAAATTCGCTTTGATTGTATCAAGTATTCCGATGACTCAACGCTGCAATACAAAAACCCAAAAACCTTCTGCGTGAAAATGAAACTACTTGGATGCGAGTTGCGAAACTACTTGGAGGTCTGGCAGCACTGTGCGGGCGTCCGTCTTGAGTTTCGGTTTCTTCGCATTTCCTTCCAGGGCATGGACGCCCTATTGAAAATAATTCTAAAGGGCCCATCAGCCTTGAAGGATTATGGGACCTCACAGGCCTTCAAACCCCTTCAGAAAAACCCTTCAAGGATACCCCACAGAAAAACCCTTTAGCCTCACATCCCTTCAGCCCAAACCCCTTGGCCCATTAACCTTTTAGACGCGCAAATGACTGTGAATCATAGACAAAAATGCAGTTCAAAACGTTATTGGAAATTTATTTCAGACATTTTGTTTTACATGCATTTTGTAACTCAAAAATACGATAAAAACCTACATTTGTTTAATCCCGGACGGAAGCAGCTGCAGACGAAAGCGATCAGATCAAATAGGGTCAACTGAGTTCTTTATCACACTAAACAATATATATTAAAATACTCACAATGCCGCTGGGTATATTCCTGATATACGGTAGTTCAGCTAATAAAACCGAGCAGGCGCTCCTTACGGACGCATACACACACTAAGTAAGCACGTTTGGCGAAAACCACGAGCTCGCAAGCAGCACCCGCCACCGTTGAGAAATCCTGAGCACAGTCAAGGTGTCGTCCCTAATGCCGTCGTGGCGGAGTCTTCGGCGTCTTTTTCGCTAGCTGGATGCTTCTGAAGCTGGATGGACGAAGAGGCGCACGGAACAGGTCCGGACTGCTCGTCGCACGGGAGGCCGCCGCAAACCACCCGGATGAGCGGTACGCGGCGGGCGACCGACCGGCGATGCCTCCTCGAAGCACAGGCCGCGCCGCAGCCGCGGTTGTGCACAGGATCCGAACTGGGTGCGCCCTGACGCCGGCGAGGATGCATCTTCTACGCGACGATGCCGACCCAGAATGCCAGGACTGCGGAGAATGGTCGGATCTCGAGCACCTCCTCCTGGCATGTCCACAACTCGCCGACGCCCGGGCGGCCATGACAGCATCCCTCGCCGCGCTGGGGCTGCTCTGCACCACGACAGAGGAAATTCTGAGACTCCGGGGCGACCGACGCGGCAAAGACCATGTGCTCAGGGCTCTCCTCACCTTCCTCGAGGACACTGGGCTGCTTTGGTCCCTGTGAGCCCGGCGCGCCGGCTCGAACCGCCCGGACAAAGCGCGGACAAAGCACGGCCAGGTAGCAGCATCCATCTGGTCCTACATCCGGGTAGATAAAGACGAAACATGGACGGGACCACAGTGAATAAGCATACAGTGGTCCCACTCAAGGCCCATTCCGGTAATCGGGTGTTAGGCAGCGCCCCTCACCACATATCGCGAACTAAACACTTTTTGTGTTTCTGATTTCTTGTTACAGAACGCCGTGTAAAAGTAATCGTTATAAAACAAAGGAATTACACCAGTAATGCTAATTTTTAAAAACATAAGAGACTCAATTTTTTTTCGGGAAGGAATAAAAGAATGCTTGACCGAAAACCGCTGCACGGTTACCCAGGGTTACGACCAATGAGAGGAGTCGAGGACATCATGGCGCCAATGGTGCCGGGCATAGGTGCCGGGCGACGGGGTGCTGCCAGGCTGCTGCGGAGATTGCGGAGTACACTTGCGTTTTTGGCGTTTAAATTCGAAGTATTCGAAGCTGATAATAAAGCACCCGCTGAGAAGCTGGTAAGTTGTATATTCAAATTTTTGTTATTGCAAATAGCATTGTGTTATATTTTATACTTCGCTTCTCTGAAAGTTGACGTTTCCGTGGCAAATATCGCTGAGGAACTCGCCGTTACACAGACTCATATAGTGGTGAATTATAAACGTGTGTATATTCAGTTTTGTGTGGTGCTGATTTTCCTCCTTGCATCAATGAAGCTAGTGCCGAATCGTCTTTCTATTCGGAATCATGAACGACAAAGTAACCGCGGCTTTGCACATGTAGAGAGAGGCTCTAAACTGATGCAGCCCAAACGAAACTGAAGAAATCGCTGAGCGTACTCCGGCGTCGCAAGTTTCGATTTAGAATTTACTGATCGCGTTCATTTTTAGTGTTCTCAAGTAGTGCCCTTGAAATAAGGGCACCCAACTAGTGCAAACATATGTGATCGTTCTGGTAGGTACAAACCCTAGTTCAAATCGTGTTAGAAAAAAAAATAATAATTCCTCGGTGAATTGCTGCGCTGAAAACGGCACCACGTCTCCTTGTCAATCGGTGTTCGGAAAAAAATTTATTGTTCGCATCAGCTAAAAAAAAAAAAAAAAAAAGCACATGGGGATGTTGCAGTTTAAACTCTCACATGTTCTGTTCTGTTCATGGTATTAGTCCGCACAAAACTAGAAAAGATAATTTTATTAAGAAACCTTGTACGACTCGTCATATGCGCCCTTTACTTGATCAGTAAAAGAGCTCCGAGCGCTCTAAAAAGCCTGTGCTTTATTTAAGCAACAGAACTTATGACACGGAGAACAGTCAGACGCTTTCAATTCTGTAGAATTTCTTAATTGCTGTAGATAATGCTGTGCGCATGCAGTTTTGAGTTTGTATTGTTTACTTGTGCAGTACAAATATGATTTGATGTGCTCTATTTTTCATGCCTCTTGATGTCCTTGTGACCTGTCAAAATGTTCGATCATGTTCGATCATCGCGTTTCACACTTGCCCTAAAAGCTGCCATCCACAATATTTCTGTCATAACATGCCAATACTCCGCAAAAAAAAAAAAGAAAAAAAGTGTCGTCGGCTTTGTTTTATGTTTGTAAATTGACCGGCCTCTGTGCAAACTTTGTTCTATGGCTGTATTATGTGCTATGTTTGTGACTCTTTTTGATTGAATTATACCATGTAGAGATCCAATAAACAGTCCCCTACGTGAAAAAATGCTTCCTTGTCTGAATGTGATCGCCTGGAAATGGTGTCCTGTCACCTGTGACGGGCGCTTCAAACTAAAGCAATATGCAACGCGAGAACGCGAGAAATGGAAACCAAAATACCATGGGGGCCGCCATCTTTGAAAGCAAAACAACAAAACAGAAGCATGAAAAGTGGTTTAGTTCGCGATATGTGGTGAGGGGCGCTGCATGCAAAAATACTCTCAACACCATGTCTCCCGATTACCACAGGCTTATTCTACAGTGGGCAAACTGTATATGATAAACTGTGGACGGGACGGCGCGCACGCCGACCTGCCGCACGGCCTCCCCGCTTCCTCCTCTCCCCCGACGCTTGCACCGGCCGGGCGGGGCGAGTGGTTCAGCTGCCTTCCACCAGGTGGCAGCGCCCCCTTCAGTGGCCTTCCTCTCCTTCTCCTCCCGCCAGGGCGCGCTAGCACAACACCACCTAGAGCTAAGGCCGTAGCGCTTCCCTCTCTCCCTTCAATGAGCGTCGGCATGAGTAGGCTGAACTGGTAGTGCGCTTCTCCGCAAGGCTCCCCTTGACAGTTGGCTTCTTTGCAATGCACGTTCTCTTTTACTTTCCCTCTCTCTCTACGCTTGCCGCGATGCAAACAAAAAAAATGAAAAGAAAAAGGCGCCACGGCGTCGCGTTTTGTTTTCCTTTTTTTACTTTTTCTCCCCAACGGTCGTCCGTCGCGTTCCTTTCTTCGACGGCTTTTTTAGTTACTCCTGCGGGTTGGGTCACGTCACAATGAGGCTGGAGGAATCAACAAGAACAACTCTAGAAGCGAGTATGTTTTTGGACGCCGAGGGTCAGAAGCTCAACTCTCGAGTGAAATCGAGCACATTTTGGAATACAACACAACCGCGCCAACCGCGCGTTGCTTTTCGATTGTCGGTGCTGTCCACTGGTGCTGTCATTCCGTACAGATGTTGTTTATCCGCGCCTTGGCGGAAAACAGGATGTGAAAGTGTCCATATTTGAGCTTCTGCAAGGATGACTACGAAAGCGTGGACTATACAGCGAATCGACGGGAAGATCTCGCACCTTGACGGCATGGCAGGGTGAGAACTTTTCAATTTTTATGATCGTGGTTTCGTTTCTTGTTTTTACGTTTCGCTGAATGCATACATGGGAGTGATTTGGTTGTGGCCTGGAAGCAACATATTCAAATGCTCGCGCTACTTGTAGGTGCAGACCTAAATAAAAATTACTTGATTTATGAGTTCAGATTGGAATGATTTTCGCAAGGTATGCAAGTGATAGGTTATCACGGTTGCAACCAGCACATCAATGTAAAAATTTAATAAAAAAGAAGTTCATCGTGTCGCTTCTGTGTATCCTCATCGGAGCGCAGAAATGATCCGCCGCAACTAACTAGTAAGACCTATATTTTAGCGGGTCTTTGAGCTGTAGTTCGGAGTGCACGCAAGCCGGAATATGGTTCATTGACCAGTTTACTTATCCATACACCAGAGCCATTTACTAACAATTTAGCTGGCGCCCCTTCGGGCTCCCCAAGGAATCCCAACACACACCAGGAAGCTGTATGGAGCATATTATTATTATTATTATTAATTATTATTATTATTTTCTGTACCTGGTTCTATGTGCTCGTGCAATAAACATTATTATTATTATTATTATTATTATTATTACTATATTTATTATTATTATTATTATTATTATTATTATTATAGCGCATTCGGCACATCAAATTAAAGAATAATTTTAATGTTTGTGATCTGAAATACCAGATCGAAACACTGCCAGGGTTTTCTCTCAAATACGGAACCACTTCAGCTACACTTTGACAATAAGCATTTTTTCTTCTTTTTTTTGTATTTTTATAACTATTTCTGATTACATTACCTTTCTATGGATTAATATGATTTCCTCCTTTTTTGTTCTATTTCTTGCAGAAGCGGTCAAATACACATCCCGGATACTGCTTTGATGAACTCGGGCTACTGTACGGCCTCCATGGGACAAGCTGAAAACTGACAGCTTAGAAGAGTGCTTCGGAATGTACATTCAACTAGCTTGCTTCTAATATCACGTGTCTACAAGGCACATTTACGAAGATGAAAACAAAATACTGCTGAGGAGCACTCTGTCAACGATCACTACAGCTAGGAAGGATGGAAGCTAGGAAGATTTTCCCAAGCGAGCGGATACTTGACGCCCTACCTGCAACGTGATATACCTGCAATGTGGCCCTGGGGTGTAAAAAATAAGACAGACCCTCCCGGCCCCGGGCTATGTGGCCAGCCATGCAGTCTAAACCACCTTGAAAAACCTAAGGGGCGAAAAATGCAAGGCCGCATCAACAGCACGAAACAAGTTGGCTACAGTTTGCTCGCACAGGAAGACTGTGCTCTCGCAATGAAACTCGTTATAGAAGGGCTTGTTTTTCCTGGTGTAAATATTGTAGAACACAACTATGTTCTTCACCAATTGGTGATGCCCAGCCAGTGCCGACTTGTTACATATCTCATAATGGAACTACTCGCCGAAAAGGAGACTTCCGACTTCGACTACCGTGAAAATTAACATACGAGTGAGCTCATCTTAAAACACGTGTTGCTGTCACAAGAAAATGCTTGTGCATTTTCTTGTGACATCTTTGCAGCAAGATGAATGTTCGCATTAATGCCAAGAATGCCAAACAAAAGAAGTGGAAAGCTGAAACTCAGAAATCAAAGACACTCGCTGCCAACCGTCACAGATGTGAAGGAGCGAACTCGGACCAAGGAAGAGTACGTCTGATGCCTGTGATGGTAAACCCATTGTGAGTTTGAGCAGAAGCATGTGTTGGACTGCAGTGAAAACATTCAACTGAGAAACCTTTGTTGCAAGGACAACAATACGAAAAGTGCCAGTGCAAAATCTAAAAACAAGCTAAGGGGTCAACGCTAAACAAATTAGTTCCTGTCCGGCCAGCAACGTGCTTGCACTTCATCCTCATGCACAGGCAACTGCTCTCTGAAGTCGGTGAATCTGTGTGTGTGTGTGTGTGTGCAGATAGTCGGTGTCCTTGTAGCAGTGTCTTAGGTGTCTTGTAGTGCTACAGCGTAAGTGCCGACATGCTGCACAGATATTGTGTCTCGGTGTCACAAAATGTACAGTATCTAAGATGCAAGTGTATCAATTTGTTTCAAGACGGATATTTGCAGAACTTATGGATACCAGGAGGCTCGCTTCGCAGTGTTAAAAGGTGACCAATTTCTTATTTACGACTCTCTTCTGTATTGTAAATGCAAGCAACTTTGAATAAAAAGCTCCCATGCCCACTTCTCTTTGTGTACAAAACTTGTTCTTAGCCGCCCTAACTGTGTCGTTTCACAGACTCTGTACTGAAGTACATCAGCGTATGGGGCAACGCTCGGGTATTACGGTACTTTTTTGCAAAGATAAAGTTTTCACATTATGAAATTGCCAAGACAATAGGCTACAGGTATTTTTTTTCGATGTAGTAACCAGATAGGATAGGTTGCTTGCTGCAAAACAAGTACTATGTTTGAACAGGCAGAGTTCATTGAATTGCTGAACCTAAACAGATTTATCACAGGTCTAAGAAAAGTTTGTCAAAATATGTGCAATACATTTTTCAAACTATGTGCAATACATTTTTCAAACGAGCACATCACAATTTTAGAATGTTATCACTTTTATACTTGTCTGGCAATTTCGGTCCTGTTGCTGTTGCATCATGTGTCCCTAAGGGTAGTGTACTCGGGCCTCTATTGTTTCTAATATATGTCATTGACCTACCATCATCAATTAAATTGACAATTAGACTTTTCGCTGATGCTTGAGTTATTTATCAGGAAATTAATACACTTACAGTGATCACAATATTGTCCAAGACGATTTAGATACATTATTATCATGGTGTTCCCTACTGCAGATGAACATTAACGCACGTAAATGCAAACAAATGTCCATAATTAAGTCCTCCACTAAAACACTAACCCAGTAATTACTTTAACAACCACTAGAACACTCATTGTCGTACAAGGATTTGGGCGTGTATTTTACAGACTCATTATCATGGATTGAGCAAATAACAAATAGTGCACTAAAAACACTTGGTTTGTGAAAAAGCCATTTGTGTGAGAAATTTCCTGTGTCTAACAAACACATGAATCTTACAAGATATATAAGAACAATTGAAAACTATATAAGATATATAAGAACCGTATAAGAAACTTTTTACAAGTTTCTTATATATCTAATACAGATCTTATATGCTCTTATATATCTCATTTGATTCATATGTGTTTATTGGACACAGAAATTTCTCATGCAATTGAGATTTTTCAGTAGGGATCTAGCTCTCATTAAAACAAAACTACTCGCATACAAAGCATTTATCCTCCCAAAATTAGAATGTGCAAGCATAATTTGGAATCCACACCTAAGCTACCTAATCTCGAGGCTCGAATCTTCGAAACAAAGCAGTCAGATTTATATGCAGTTATTATTCATCTGAAACTAGTGTCTCCACTTTAAAAGCTAGCATAAATCTTCCGAATATTGAAAGAACACGAAAGATAGCCCGATTGTGTTTTATTCAAGCTGTATATTACTCAGATTCCGATTTTCAATGTACTTAGTGCTGGGAATCCATATTAGATAATTCCTGCAGGATTGAACCATTTCAGTGCCCTACTTAAACTTTCCTCTTTTCCTCCTTAGTACTTTGCACCACTGACTGAAACAAACTACCTGACCATATTGTAACTGAGCAATATTGCACTTCATTTAAAAAGAAGTGCATTAATTTGTTTAACTGAACCTTGATTTGTAAAACTGCATCATAACAATAACATGCTAATAAGCGTTTTTTTTTGTGTGTGTGTGTGTGCGTGTGCGATTTTTTTTGTTGGTGTCTATTTTTATGTTCAATTACTTTTTTGTCTGTTATTTTTGAATCCCCCACATGTAATGCGTCTTCAGATGCCTTTGAGGTGAATAAAATTAAATGAAATTAAATGAATGCCTCTGCATCATTTATCCGATTGTTACTGTAGTTCATTTTATCTGGTCCCATTACTTCGATTATTGCCATTTCACATCGATTCTTCTATTATAGAACTCCCATGTCGTTCAGAGACAACTACACCACCCAGTTTATCGCTTAAAAAAAGAACACATCTGTCTCAAGATATCACTTTCTTATATTTCACTACGATAATTGTAGGTTATAATAATTTTCCTGCGTTCTAAATTTGGTTCTTTAAATAACTCGGCGTTCTCAGCTCTCATGTTAGCTCATAAAAAATAAATAGTGCGAAAACCCGCGTTTTTACGACGTAAAACCTACGCGCGAAGCCTTCAGCTCAGCTTATAGCGCGGCGCACGTCAGCCTGCTGCCGTGACGTCACTCGAGGCGTGTTCTGGCCTTCTCCTCTAGGTGGTGTTGGCTAGCACCGCCGACGCCCATCGGGGTCTCGGCGCTGTGACGCTCCCCTCACCACTGCTGTGTTTTTCGAGCTGGGGAACTTTCTCCGGAGCGCTCGTCGGCCGTGGGGGACTCCGACTCCGACGGCCGCGCCTGTCGCGTGCCCCAGTGCGTGAACCTTCGCTCGCTCCCGGACCCTGGCTCGGATGGACTGGAGTTGGCCCCTCAACACACGACGTGGTCGCCCCCGACGTTCGCAGTGACAGACGGGTCCAGGAGCCCACTCGTGTTTGAAAGAAGGGCAGTAATAAAAGTCTGACCGGACACACATACGATCGGCATTCTGCAAACACTTATTTTTTCCCGTCGCGAACAATAACTAGCTAATTAAACTTAGAAAGAAAACGAGAAGGATGGACAACCATGGAAGTTTGTGGTTGTCCGTCCTTCTCGTTTTCTTCCTCAAGCTTAATTATCCCTATCAACCCGCTCGTTCTGTTCTTAAATAAGTAGCTAATTCTGCGAAATGTGTTTTCTCCACCTAGGCCGTGGCCCCACAGACATCTCAAGAAACCTGAAAGGTTTCCCGACCCCATTAGAAAAGTTCTTGACAGGCTTTCAGACATCTCAAGGCATTGTAAAGGGCACTTCAGGCATTTCAGGAGAGCCTCTGACGGGGCCAGCGAACCCACCAGGTAATATCGGCGCCCCCTTCAAACATCTCAGAAATTCCTGAAGTCCCCTTCACACCCTTTCAAAAAATCCTGAAGTCCCATCAGAGCGATTTTCAATAGGGTGTGGAGAGACCATGACATATGAGGAGAAAAAAGGACACCAAGATATTTGCATGATTGTACACACCCGATTTTTTCAGTGTCTAGAGAATACGGGAAGAGAGATGGAGAGCTCTTGAGTGGGAAACGGACAAATTTACACTTGGAGTGGTTTAGTAACATGAGCCCATGATCACACAATTTGGTTATATTTTCGAGGTCGTTCCGAAGGAGATTATCGTTAGTACAGTTTATTAGCAATATATTACACAATTTTCGGCGAATACACGTATATTTGTGGGGATTGAATTTGGAAGGTCGTTTATAAAGATAAAAAAGGAGGGGACCTTGTAGACTGCCTTCTGGGACACCTAACAAGACACTGGTAAGGTTAGATTCCAACGAGTTTACAAGCGTGTATTGGACTCTGGAGGAAAGAAAGCTGCGAATCCAAGAAAGAATTAAAGGATCAATATTGAGACAGGAAAGTTTTCAACGGAGGCGGAGGTGAGGAACACGATCAAAAGCTTTTAAAAAGTCTAGAATGATAGTACCCGTTTAGGAATGCGAATAAAGGTTAGCGTGCAGGTCGTGAAAAAAGTCAGACAGTTGCGTGTCACAGGAATCGCCCTAGCGAAAACCGTGCTGCTTATGAAAGAAATTTGTATAGGTTAAGTCATTCATAATGTTTGAATGTATGATGTGCTCTAGAAGTTTCGATCAATTGCCGTGAGCGATAATGGACGATAGTTACTGGGTAGGATCGATCGCTGCCTTTGTAGACAGGAATGACCCGGCATATCTTTGAATTTGTCGGAATGCAGCTGTTAGACAGTGACTGGTTAAATATTAGCTGAAGAAATGAACTGGAAATACATTTTGTACTTTTCAGTATCTTTGAGCAGATAGTGTCAGGGCCAGGGGCGGAAAAAATCTTCAGCTTATCTATAAGAGCTTATCTATAAGCTTCTAAATACCAGCTGCAGTGGCCGTGACTGGTCGCATGCGGGGAAGTCGAAGTGGAGAGAGGGAAGGGACGTTATATAGTGACTCAGTTGTGAAAACAAAGAAATAATAAGCATTAATTAAATCCGGGGCACGTTCGTCAGGCACGACGACACTACCGTCTATTAGTTGAATGGACTGGGTTCTGGGGTATGGCGCAATTGTTTTCCAAAAGCTTATTTGGGTTATTTTGAAGAATGTTGGAAAACTCTTGATGGAAATGCCTTTTTTTAACTTTCAATTATTGTGGTGTAAACATTTTGGGCAGGAGAAGTACTTATCCCACACAATCGAGGAGCCACTTGCTTTCGCTTATCGAAAAACGCGTTTTTTTTGTTATCAATGGATTTAAGTTTTTTGCTGTACCATGGCTGCCCAATATCCTTACGAACTCTGAGAAGGTGAACATATAAATCGATGAGGTCAATTAACTTATGCTTAAAAATGCATCAATAGTCTTTAATGGTCCGTGAGGAATAGGAGGAGAGAAAGACGTCAAAAAATATGGTGAGCTCATTATTAATGCAGTCATATTTAGTTATGTTAAAATCCCGGATTACTTTAGACAGAGGCAAAGTTATCGATATACTTATTATTCTATGTTTGCTAAGGCCGGTCAAAAAACCAGTTGATTGCACGAGATTAGGAGACGATGCAATAACAAGATCAAGGATATTTTCATCCCTGGTAGCCATATCAATCACTTGATTGAGATTAACATCATGCATACGTCGAGGGAGTGCTGGAAGTGTCGTGATGTATAGTTATTAGTAGCTGCCAGTCAATTTAAAAAAAAAAATAAAGAGTTACCAAATAGTAACAGATTCGCTTTGGGGAAACGTTTCGAGATTTCATTTAGGGCTGTATGAAGCTTATTGACAAATGTACAGTCACTACCGGGGAGTCCATAGCACACAGCAAGCAGCGTTTTACTAAATTTCAAGGAAAGACAAACACAACAAAATTCGAGGTCGCACTTTAGCTGGGCGCAAATGAAAGATGCTTCTTTTTTTATGACTTTTAGGATACCAGCACCATGCTGCCGGGGCTGGTCGCATCGATACACCGAGAAGTTCGTGTTCGGATAAAATAGGTCGTCGCCACTGACGTCCGGCTTTAACCATGTTTCCGTAATAATAGCTATGCTAGAGTTGCTATCGCCGATAAGGCTGACTATTTTTTTTTTTTGGCAGGAAACTTCGTACGTTTGTGAAGGTAACAATGTGAGACTTCAACTTCTTAGCTCTGAGCCGACGGCAGATTGGTGGCGGGTCGCGGATCTTCCCACTCCCATTTAGATATGCGCCAAGCTCCTTTACACAGTCATTAATCGGATCGTAAATGTATCGAGTGTTATGAACGTGGAGCCTTGAAAGTGTGCGATGGCTACAAGCATGTGCTTGTGAGCATCGATCATGTCACACGATATGTCGATGCAGCCATAGTCCCCTCAACAGCTTCAGCGTTCTACTTTGACATTCTAATGAATCGATGGATACCACGATTCTGTGTATGTAAGACCGTCGTTACCGATCAACCAAAGGGATTCTTCAACAAGAAGACAGCAACTGTGCATAGACGTCTTGGAATAGCTAACGTAACAACTCCGCCTTACTCGCCTCAGGCGAAAGGTCTGGTGGAACAGATGGCAAGAATCCTAAAGAATTTACTCCAGAAAATTATCGAGTCTCACTATGACTAGAATAAAAGACTTCTAGAAGCCGTATTCGCCATCAACGTCTCCAAGCGGAAATCGACACAACATAGCCTGTTCAAACTCATGCACGGATATGTTCCACGTCTACCTGGTGAGCTTCTGTCTCACGTTGATGAGGAGCTAAGTGAACCATCAAGGCTGTCCGAACTTGCTAGGGACCGAGAACGCGGAAGACAAAACTTGGAGAAAAGCCAAACGAACGCCAAACGACTTCATGATGGCAAACGCAAGTTTCCGAGCTTCCGGATAGGTGACACTGTATACTGCACAATGGGCCATCGATCAACAATTCTGGATTCAAATGTCGACAGACCATACGAAGTAACAGAGCTTCTGAGAGAGAATACTCTTAAAATCAAGCGCGCTCAACAGAGCTACCATCGATTGAAAGAGCGGGTGGTGCATCCCAAGATGACCGCTGGAACCTTATTTCGCTTTGCTTTGATGCGCGCCTTACTAAACTACAGTCTTATTTCTTTTAAACCGTATTGACTTTCGCGATCGATTCACGACGACAATTCACCAGTCGCGTCATTTGCTAACAAGAGAAAACAATGCGGAGTCTGAGCATTCAGACGTTAGTTCGCTGAATTGTTGTTCGATGTCCCCGTGACAAGAATAAAAGCTTCCATACGCTAGGCCTTTGAGGCTGCTTGGTTTGTTTATAACTAACCTACACAGGTCTCATTTGTTTGGCAGGAGTAATAATTACGCACATAAGCGACCACCATGGTATCTATTTTTGTTTAGGGGAAAACACGTGGAAGGCGATAGAATCTGAGTCAGTATATTTTCAAGATATTTCATTGAACAACTTAAACACTTTCAGGCAAAGAGTGCTCTCCCCTGATTGGAGTAATACAGTTCAAGAAACAGACGCAAGTCGTGCGTATAATATATATTTAGCTAGTTTCAAAAATTGTATAGCGAATGTTTTTCCTAAAGGCTACTCCAGCTGCCAAAAAAATTCGGAAAACTTGAATTACCCCAGAGTTGTTGGAAGAAATTCAAGTAAACTATAGATTTTATGAAAAGTTTTTGAAAACTCCGGTTTGTGACTTGCTTAAAACGTTCAAACAATATCACAACAAACTAACAAAAGAGATTAGAAATGCAAACGCAAACTATTTTTGCGACATTTTTTAAGGCGCGCAAATAAGGCAGATGCAACGTGTCGAAAACTGAACACAGTATTGAATCGCTCGTGTAAACCAAAACTAATCACGAAAATGTGTCCGAACAATCAAGAATTGAGTGGAAGCTACTTGGCTAATAAATGTATTAACTTCTTTGTCAACCTTGACACAGGCAATTTTGACAGCGATGCTTTAAAATATATGAAATGAGCCAATAGCAAGCTTTATTTCTAAGCCCGGTATTATAAACTGAGGTGACATCTGTATTTCAAGGAATAAATAACAGTGCAAACTGCGATGCAGATGGTATCGAAATTAAGCCCGTAAGATATGTTTTAGATTTGGTATCACCATATCTAGCTTACATTTTTAACCTTTGCCTATTAAAAGGCGTCTTTTCTAAATGAATGTAAATAGCAAGAGTCACCGTCTTCAATAAAAAAGGGAACAAAAACGATGTGGGGGACCATCGGCCTATATCAACATTGTCTTTCTTTTTCAAGGGACTGGAAAATATTATTTTATCTAGAATGTCTAATTTCTACGCTAAGCATTCTATATTGAATAACGTGCAATTTGGTCTCAGGAAACTTCGGTCAGCAGAACTGACCTTTTAGAACAAAAAGAAGTTATTCTAAATTGTTTCAAAGACAAAACATTATCGCTTGCAATTTTGTTCTTCGATTTTACAAAGCTGTTGATTATTTGAATCTTGACTTAATAATAGTAATAATTTGTTTATTTCCATCTACATTGATGGTGGAGGTCGAGGGAAAAAGCTGTGCAATACAGCTTGACAAGACCCTCGACCCCCTACATAGGCACAACAGCCGAGGTACAGGAGAGAAAAAAAAAAAACTACTTCATGCGAAAGTACAAAACGGGTGGATAACACACGCTCACAACACACAAATAAAAAAAGATTGAACAATCCTGGAAACATAAACAAACCGCCAGATCACTGGTATTTTACCTAACTGGGTTTACAAAATATTCTCTAAGTTGCTTAAATGACATCCTAATCAGATCCCACTCGCCAGCATCAAACTGGTTGAGCAATTTAGGCAGCGTATATCTAATCATCTAAGAGCCGTAATTTGTCCTCCGCGCTACCATTTCCCAATGTTAAGCGTGACGAGTGGGGTAAACCGGTTTCTTTACAGAAATATGTCCCGAATTCGTAAGAAAACGCGTGTTTCTGTACCTTTCCAATTTGAATGTATTGCTGAGTCTATTGTTGTATAAATTGTATATATTAATAACGCGGAGAGCCGTAAAGAGACCAGGGGGGCTATGTTCGACAAATGTTTCGTTTCTCCAAAAAAAAAACGGAAGTGACGGAACTGACGATACCGCGTCTGATTGGTTAGAGGCTTAAATGACGAAAGTTCCCTCTTTCGTCATTTGAGCCTCTAGCCAATCCGACGCGATATCGTCAGTTCCATCACTTCCGTTTCTTTTTAGGAGAAAAGAAACATTTGTCGAACATAGCCCCCCAGGGCCCGTTTGCTCGAAGCTGGTTAACTAACCGCGGTTAACCGGATTTCCCTACGAGGGGGAATTTTAGGTCACGTGACCTGCAGTGTAGGGACGCCGGAGTCAAATAGTACCTAGCATCAGACAATATGGCTGCTACGGCTGCTCGTCACGCTTGAGAACATTTATTTTTACGAAGATGCGTCATCCTCGTGCCACGAAAGGGACATTTCAACACGGAGTCTACAGTCGGAGTCGACGGCAGCTCGCCCACCGCCGGACGGCGAGCGTGCTGTGGGAGCAGGGCTACGCTTGACTGGTCACGTCAAGTTCGAGTTCACGCATCGCCCTCTGAAGTGGACTTGTTTCAAGGAATGCTACAGTCAGCGGGACCTTCAAAATATATTACCTAGGTGAGTGCCGCGATGTTTAACGAGAAAGTTATCAGATCGTACCGCTATCAAAATGTCATGTCAGCAGATCTTGCGTGGTATTCAACGTCCAGCTTTCTTTTTTAAAACCTACCTTGAGCCGCAATCGCATGGTAGTGAAACAAATCTCTCCGAAAAACGGCCTCTAATAGCGGAGTCTGGTTTATAGTACAGTTAGCCGTGTATTTTATTTGCAGCGCATCCACAACACCGACGACCCCCTTGCAGCGGGAGACGGTTCAACGAAGGCAAGATGTAGACTAAAAACTTTCCTCGGAAGCCAATATCCGTTACCTCAACAGAAACTGCCAGCACGGATGCCGGCACGGCATTCGATCGAACTTCGGTACTGTCGTCTCCGAACTTGTACAACTGGGAAATAAACAAAACTTCTATCATGAGAGATGTGTCCATGTTTTCTCTTGCGCTTGTCTTTCGTCAATTTATTTTGTTTTGGGATAACTAGATGTCTTGTTAGGGTTATAAAGAGAGACATAATTACGTAGCAGACGATCACAACCAATCTGAAATCGATAATGAGTCAGGCGACATCAAGCATCAGCATAAAACGGCAGAGGAATTGGACATTGGATGAGCAATTTCAACTAATTCGGGTAGCGGGAAAGCGAAAATATCAAATTATGGGGAAGTTCAGTGCTACGATCACGACCCAAACAGAAAGACAGGCATGGGCTGTTTGCGCACCCCAGACCAATTACAGCAGTGTTGGAGGAACCTTTTAAAGAGGACCAGACGGCTGTACAGCTTATGCAAGAAGCACGAACTACGCACAGGTAAGTTCATTGTGTTCTTAAGTTAAAAAAATATTGCATTGCTTTAGTGATAACATATGGACAATCAAACCCAGAAACGTGTATGTGGACATTTGCATCTTCGTGCACCTTTGCCCTCTGCTGGGAGTCGACTTGTCATCTTCTAAGAACAGCAGTAAAAGCAGTGTCACAGCATCAGAAGACCATTTATTGCAGTTTATGTACAAGTTCTGCACAGGCTGTCTGGAACTCGTAACAGTTTTAGTGGAAGACCCAAAACTTTGGGCACAATATTAACACACATTTTTAGAGAGCACAATGGTCCAGGCCACCCGGGGCCGACAGGCCAAACTGTAAGAAAGTAAAAATTGCATGATTACATAGTTCACAGTTTCAGCACTGTTATGTCACAGTTACTGAATGTTTAAAAGAATGCCTCATGCAGTATTTGTTTATTTTGATTTTTCCATGAAAGTTCCATTTACATATTTGGTTGAACAGTGAACCCCGCCTCCTTTGTTTTTGCTCATGACTCGAGTAAGTAGTAGACGAGACGAAATTACTGCCTTAATTCATAGGTGCTGGGCCAAACCCCCGTGTCTTGACGCCCCTCGTCGAAGCCGTCCTCGAGACGATCAGCGAGGACTCTCCCAACCTGTGCGGGTTTGGTTGCCACGATAGGTGACACGGAAGGGTAGGTGACTGGTTTCTAGACCCGATTGTGTGACGAGTAAATGGTGCTAAGGAACTGGTCATAGTAAAGCAGAACTGTCGCTCCAGGCGAGGCTCTAAAAGACGAGGACAAATGTTGATAACAAGATGGGCATGTTGCCATTTGAATAGCACTACTGCCGAGTACTTTTATATAAAGACCAGAGGCCAGATTCCCGAAACATTCGTACGGCAAAAAAAAGTTAGTAAATTTATCTTACGACAAAGTTACACACTTTTGAGTATTCCCGAAGCAAAATGTTTGTACGTTTCTTACGACAAAGTTTGTAACTTTGTCGTAAGATAAATTTAAAAGCTCTTTTGTCGTAAGAAAGTGTTGGGAATCTGGCTTCAGTTTTATTTCAACCACAAAAGCTCAAAGGCGGGTCGAAGTATATGTCACGAAACCGTCTTCCAGAGTAGACTCCAAGATTTGACAAGACAAAGCGCTACCACATTTCTCATTATTTTCAACAAGGCTGAAAGAGTTTTACCGAAGCTACAAATTTATGAAATAGGACGGTATGCAATGAAAAATCAGGAGGTAAAGCTGTTTACCATAATCTAATAAAAATTAAATGCAACAAAGTGGCAATGGCTTTTTTTATCTTAACTGTAACAGGTTTTCAATATGTAAATTAAAAGGTCACACACAGTACAACCATCCTGTTGCTAGTTTACCAACTTAGGAAAATTGGCTCAAACACTACCTTCATTCCCGTTGTAAAGTTAACGACTCCAATGATGGTAACCTGTGCGAGTAAAATCAATGCCAGTGAAACTAATGGCTAATTCGTCTGGTGCCTGCATTGCACCGGTGCAGTGCGGTTCGCGGTACACAGAAGGCTAGAGGGGAGAAGGGAGCTTCTTTCTCTCTCCGCCAGTCTTTAGTGTACTAAAGTGGAAAGAGTTTACTGCACTGGACGGGTGTGGTGTGCCCCAGACGAATAGGCCATAAGTGCTGTAATGTTTGAAGTTGTCCTATCAATGTGCACAGTGCAACGAGATTTGACTGGAAATGTGACCACTAATTTTTCGAACTGTTCATCACATAGCTACACAGCTGCATTCGAACCTTTAGCAGTGGAAGTGTATGAACACATGCATGCAAATGCTCTTCACAACTAAATGCGCATTTTCCCACACCATGTATTGGGCAATTTTGCAAGAAGTAACGACACTCTGCTCCGACCTCAAGCCTTCACGTCAGTATATAAACCAACTTAGCTAGCCAACTTTGTTCTCTGCACCAACACGTATGAATGAATTTTGGCACAGCATCGGCATCTTTATCAGGGTTACAAACTATGCACAGTGTGTTCTCTTTGCTCGTACTCACAAGAACAAAACCTGACCACTTTTTACACATGCATTCGTAGCAGCTCCAGGGGAATAGATCCACAGCCCGGTCCCTCTGGGAGCGGAAGTGCTGCACGAGAGTCTGCCACAGGAGGCGGTGCAGCGGGCTCCAACGAATTTGCCGTACAGCTGACGTTGGTGGCGGGAGGCTTCACAGCGGTTCCTGCTGGAGACAGAGAGGCAGCAGCAGCTGGAGGGAGCGAATCTCCTGCTGGAGAAGGAGTGCACAGAAAGGGTTAAGCAAGCTGCCATGGCAACGATCGCAGCAGCAACTGCTGCAGAGGAGTTCTACCATCAGTCAAAAAATTACTAGAGGACCAAAAAACTTTAAAAAAATTTAATTGGACTGCAAACACAGCGTGCAGAATTGCAAATCTAGTTGTTAAAAAAACAATTAGGGGAAGAGTAAACATTGACATATGCTGTTTTTAATTTTCAATTTGACAAAGCAAACACAGCTGCTGAGAAATAAAATTCATTTTACTTGCAACTGTCAATAGATTTCTGGATTCAGATCTGCTATACTCCGTCTCGTCCTACGATGGAGTAAAGCCCAATGCTACGGGCCGCCGGGTCCAATCATGAGCCTGTTTGAAATCATGTGGTATAACTGCTATGGGCCCTAGTCCTTCGTCGGGTGAGATGAAATATAACTAAAGCATGTACAGTGTATTAAAAATTTTATATATCAACCTTGTATCACAGAAGATAAGTTGTAAAGGGTAATGCTTGACGACTTTACATCATTGGGGGTACACTGCCAGCACAATGCACTGGTACTCAAGACTATGCGAAGCAGCATGTGCAATATATTGGTATACTTACGCTCAACCGAAGAACTGGCTGATGATGGCGTACCGAGCCTCATTGCTTTCGTCACGACCGCTGCCACGGGCTCGGCGGGAACCTCTTCGGGGAGGACAGTCCTTGGCATGCTGCAGGGGTATGTCTAGGCCAGGTTGTGCCGGACACAGCAGGCGACAGCGATGTCACAGCATCTCTCTGCTGCATCCTCAACTCAGCATGGAGGCATTGAACTACGCTTGAGTGG